>JACXGI010003290.1:39355-64158 GCA_016801175.1 Esox masquinongy | reverse complement strand
AGGAATGTCCACCAGAGCTGTTGCCCGTGAATTGAATGTTCATTTCTCTACCATAAGCCGTCTCCAAAGGCATTTCAGAGAATTTGGCAGTACATCCAACCGGCCTCACAACCGCAGACCACGTGTAACCACACCAGCCCAGGACCTCCACATCCAGCATCTTCACCTCCAAGATCGTCTGAGACCAGCCACCCGGACAATAGCTGCAACAATCGGTTTGCATAACCAAAGAATTTCTGCACAAACTATCAGGAACCGTCTCAGGGAAGCTCATCTGCATGCTCGTCGTCCTCATCGGGGTCTCGACCTGACTGCAGTTCATCGTTGTAACCGACTTGAGTGGGCAAATGCTCACATTCGATGGCGTCTGGCACTTTGGAGAGGTGTTCTCTTCACAGATGAATCCCGGTTTTCACTGTTCAGGGCAGATGGCAGACAGCGTGTATGGCGTCGTGTGGATGAGCGGTTTGCTGATGTCAACGTTGTGGATCGAGTGGCCCATAGTGGCAGTGGGGTTATGGTATGGGCAGGTGTGTGTTATGGACAACAAACACAGGTGCATTTTATTGATGGCATTTTGAATGCACAAAGATACCGTGACGAGATCCTGAGGCCCATTGTTGTGCCATTCATCCACAACCATCACCTCATGTTGCAGCATGATAATGCACGGCCCCATGTTGCAAGGATCTGTACACAATTCCTGGAAGCTGAAAACATCCCAGTTCTTGCATGGCCAGCATACTCACCGGACATGTCACCCATTGAGCATGTTTGGGATGCTCTGGATCGGCGTATATACGACAGTGTGTTCCAGGTCCTGCCAATATCCAGCAACTTTGCACAGCCATTGAAGAGGAGTGGACCAACATTCCACAGGCCACAATCAACAACCTGATCAGCTCTATGCAAAGGAGATGTGTTGCACTGTATGAGGCAAATGGTGGTCACACCAGATACTGACTGGTTTTCGGACCCCCCCCGGACCCCCCCAATACAGTGAAACTGCACATTTTAGAGAGGCCTTTTATTGTGACTAGCCTAAGGCACACCTGTGCAATACTCATGCTGTCTGATCAGCATCTTGATATGCCACACCTGTGAGGTGGATGGATTATCTCGGCAGAGAAGAAGTGCTCACTAACACAGATTTAGACAGATTTGTGAACAATATTTGAGAGAAATAGGCCTTTTGTGTACATAGAGAAAGTCTTAGATCTTTGAGTTCAGCTCATGATAAATGGGGGCAAAAACAAAAGTCTTGCGTTTATAATTTTGTTCAGTGTGTGTTATGCCATTCTAAACTACAGTTGACTACATCACAATTTAGTTACACATTTCAAATATGGACTGTTCACTCCAGATCTTGATGAGTACCGACCAGGGAAGGGGGGGGGTGTATCGTGGGCAGGGATTTTCTTTAGTATTTATGCTCTAGATACATGTAGGTGTGGGTGCCTGCTACTGAGGTTATTAGCTGATCAAGCATGAGCTAAATATTTAAAGTACGTTGTACATAGTAGATTGTTTAAAAGAAGAAAGTATGTAATACAAATATAAACTAGAGTTCTATCCTAGGGATGTCAGTAGGGATGTCAGATATCAGTTACTTAACTTTCGTAGCCATGTATGATGACTGATGTGCAAATTAGTTGATATCCCAGTCTTGGTTAAATCTGCAGGGAAGGCAGCTTTAGGGTATTTAAATCGTCTAGATGAAGGCCGGGTAGGTTTCAAAGACAGGATATGTTAAACTTTTCCAGGTGTGGTTTCGTAGGCTACTTCTGTCCAATATATCCGTTGTGATATAAAAGAGAATGGAGTTGAGCATTCCTCAGCTGTCTATTATAGGCCCGTATAACATATTGCAGCTTGTTGTTATGCCGTGGGCTAAGTGTTGGCAATAGATCATTAAAAGATAACAAGACAAATGTAAGTAGTTCATTTTTGTTAATGCAAAAGTTGAGGAATAGAGAAAGGGTGGAAGAGAAAGGTTTTGGTCCTCTATTTGCACCTATACAAATGTGGGTGAGTTATTGGAGATTGTGGGCGGGTGTGGGGAACAAACAGCTGACCCACACACCACTATCATGTGTTGGTGAGTCATCAGCATACTTAGACAAACAGGCTTTATTCAAGGTCAGTGGAAGGTGATGAGTAAAAAGAGACAGCAATAATGTGCTAAGCCGGCAGCATTGTTACACCATACCAAACTGGAAAGAGGCTTTCATTAAAGAAAACCCTCTGTTTTCTATTAGAAAGTTTACTCTGAATCTAGGGTATGGAAGAACTTGTAAATCCATAACGCCAACCTTTTTTCAGTTATGGGCTATGATCAATGATATCAACAGCCGCGCCGAAGTCTAACTACACAGCTTCAGGGCAATCTTCTTATAATACATTTCTTTAAAGCAATTACCACTTGTATCAGTGCAGAGATTGTTGAGTTTCCTTCTTTATAAGCATGGTGAAAATCTGATGTCAATTGAATTGAATGTGTTTGGATGGAAAGTATTTTGTACATTCAAGTGTTTGAATTAAAAGATGCTGTGTTTTTTTAGGGAGTGGAATGATTTCCTTCGCCCTCAAGGCCAGGGGGCACACACTGTCCCTCTAATCGTATATTGACAGTGGCAACTATGAGTCGTAGCAATTTACAGTTGTGCTCAAAAGTTTGCATACCCTGGGAGAATTGGTAATATATGCACCATTTGTAACTAAAACATGAGTGAGCGGGCAAAAAACGTCTTTTATTTCTTATGGGATTCACATTCAAGTGTAGGTCAACACAGAATGGTACAAAACAAAACATGGCAAAAAAATGAACTGACCCCTGTTCAAAAGACTTCATAGTTCTTAATACTGTGTATTGCCCCCTTTAGCATCAATGACTGTGCAGTCTTTTGTAACAGTTGTCTATGAGGCCCCGAATTCTTGCAGGTGGTATAGCTGCCCATTCGTCTTGGCAAAATCCCTCCAGGTCATGCAAAGTCTTCGGTCATCTTGCATGAACCACACGTTTCAGATCTCCCCAGTGGCTCGATGATATTAAGGTCAGGAGACTATGGCCACTCCAGAACCTTCATCTTTTCCTGCTGTAACCACTGGAGGGTCAACTTGGCCTTGTGCTTAGGATCATTGTTGTGCTGGAAAGTCCAAGAGTCTCCCATGTGCAGCTTTCATGCTGAATAATGCAGTATTTTCTGATAACATGCTACATTCACCATGCCATCAATTTTCACAAGATTCCCTGTGCCTTTAGAGCTCACCCCCCCCCCCCCCCAAAAAAATAAACATCAGTGAGCCACCACCATGCTTCACAGTGGGGATGGTATTCTGTTCACTATAGGCCTTGTTGACCCCTCTCCAAACATAGCACTTATGGTTGTGACCATAAACCTCTATTTTGATTTCGTCACTCCAAATTACAGTGTGCCAGAAGCTGTGAGGCGTGTCAAGGTGTTGTCAGGCATATTGTAACCGGGCTTTTTTGTGTCACTGGCGCAGTAAAGGCTTCTTTCTGGCAACTCGACCATGCAGCTCATTTTTGTTCAAGTATCGTCGTATTATGCTCTTTGAAACAATCACACCGTCTTTTTCCAGAGCAGCCTTTATTTCTTCTGAGGTTGATCAGGGCCATTTGGGTGTTTTCTGTTATCATTATGATTTAAAAAGGAGCCAAACAACTCAGTGATAATAAATGGTTTCATATGATCACTATCCTTAAATAAAAGACTTAAAAGTTTTTTTGCATGATCAGCCATATTTTCAAATTCAATGCCAAAATTTCACAATTTCTGCCAGGGTATGCAAACTTATGAGCATAACTGTACCTTCAGTAATGAATCAAACAGTATGTCCGTACCAGCTGGTTTATTATTTTCTAGAGCAGAAGGACGTTGGATGCAACAGGATGTTGAATGCATAAATATGAAGCAACAATGTTCCCTACTAAGTGACTCTGGTTCACCCAGGTCCACCAACAGTACAGTATGCACATCCAATCTCACCTTGATATTATGAATTGACATCCACTGCTGGACTTAAATGCAGAAATTAGCCATCAATGGAGAATCTACAAAGTCTAGAATGTTCAGTGCCCCAAATCCATATATCTTCGATTCCACACTAAGAACCTCATCCCAACGGTCAAACATGGTGGTGGCAGTGTCATGGTATGGGGATGCTTTGCTGAAGCTGGACAACCTGCCATCATTAATCTGTTTTATATCAGATAATTCTACATGAGAATATCAGGCCACCATCTGTGAGCTTGCATCTGATGTTCAGCTGGGTCATGCAGCAGGATAATGATCCAAAACACACAAACACATCTCTATCAAAATGGTTTAAGTAATTCAAAGGTTTCGAATTACCCAGTAAAATTCCAGACCTAAAATGCATTAAGATGCTGTAGGACGATATGAAACAAGCATGCTTCGAAAACCCACAATGTCACTAAGTTAAAGCAGTTCTGCGTGGAGGAGTGGACCAAATGATCAAAAGAGACAAGAAGTGTTTGTTCGCAGTAATTGCTGCTGAAGGTGGCATAAACAATCTCTTTATGTTTTATATAACCAATTTTGTGTCATGCCTGGTGCTAACTAGTGGCAGGCAGAATATTTCAGTCCTTTCTTATTTGAGTAACTGGCTCTTCCTATGTATGGATGCAATGTGTTTATTGAGCTATACTTTGATAGTCTGTTTACGGCATGTCCATAGGCATTTGTCAGCTGCCTGTTAAGTACACATTATTTTTCCATCCCTATTTACAGTGTTGTATAAAGCTTACGTCATCCATTTCTACCAGGGAAATTCTGTTTTATCAACAGAGATTAGCCATATTATTAGCTGCAGCATCTGTTCCTTCCCTTCTGGAGGATGACATTAGAATTGTAAACAGCTTTGCATTGCTTAATTTAGAAAAGAGGGCTTGGTTTAGAAAGGGTTGGTCTCAATCTGCATATCAACATTATTACATATAACATATTATTATTTCATTCAATGATTATATGTGCTTCTCTTAATAGCCAGCTGAGAAAAAAAAATCTGTTTTGATGTCAGTGTAATTTTGGTATTATTGCGGTGGTTTTTTTAAAAGTGGTTTAAAAAAAGCACATTTAAGAGCTTTGTATAAGCGGTACAGAGAGAGACAAAGATTGATAGATATACTGTAAATACAGTACAGAGGGGCAGAGATTGATAGACATACTGTAAATACAGTACGGAGAGAGTCAGAGATTGATAGACATAATGTAAATACAATATGGAGGGGCAGATATTGATAGACATACTGTAAAGACAGTACAGAGAGACACACATATTGATAGACATAATGTAAATACAGTACAGAGAGAGGCAGACACTGATAGACATACAGGAGACACTGTTCTCCCAGTGTATCTTGGCCAGTGCTAGCATCATTTTGAGCCAAAGGCTTCTGTGCACTGGATGAGACTTAAATTGCTCACGAGTATTACACTTCAGAACCCTCACAGCAACCCGCAAAATCACCCCAAAGTTATTTCCCCCAAGGGAAAATATAGTATCTCCTCCTCACAGGATCAATGGAGAGGCTATGAGTCCACTCTTAATTCTCTCTAGTCAATCTCTCTAACTTTCACTTTCTACTCCTTAAAGCCAAAATAATGATTCAGGTGGACAATTGTTTTAAACCACTTCAAGGTGCATTCCAGGATCTTAAGCACATAAGCAATGTGTACAAAGCTGTGCTTAGGCACAACACATAGTTGAGTACCCTGACACAACACATAGCCTGGTATATTGGCAATATATTATAACAGTTTCCAAAAAGGTTGGGTTGCTGCGTAAAATGCAAATAAAAACAGAATGCAATGATGTGCAAATCATTTAATCCCTATATTTAATTGAAAATAGTACAAAGAAAACATATCAAATGTTGCACCAGATAAATGTTATTGGTTTTGGAAAAATTATGCCCATTTTTAATTTAATACCAGCAACACGTTTCAAAAAAAGTTGGGACGGGGGCATGTTTATTACTGTGTTGCATCTCCTCTTCTTTTAACAACACTAAGCGTTTGGGAACTGAGGAGACCAATTGCTGTAGTTTTGAAAGTTAAATGTATTCCAATTATTGGTTGATATAGGATTTCAGCTACTCAACAGCTTGGGTTCTCCTTTGTCGTATTTTTCATTTCATAATCTGCCAGACATTTTCAATGGGTGACAGTTCTGGACTGCAGGCAGGCCAGTTTACCACCCAGACTCTTTCTATAGAACCACGTTGTTGTAATATGTGCAGAATGCAGTTTGGCATTGTCTTGCTGAATTAAGCAAGGCCTTCCCTGAAAAAGACATAGTCTGGATGGCAGCATATGTTACTCCAAAACCTGTATATATTTTCAGCATTAATGGTGCCTTCACAGATTTGCAAATCACCCATGCCACGCCCAGTAATGCACGCCCATTCCATCACGGATGTTGGCTTTTGAACTGTGCACTGATAACAAGCCAGATGGTCCCTTTCCTTTTAGCCCGGAGGACGCGGCATCCATGATTCCCAAAAATAATTTCAAATTTTGATTTGTCAGACCACAGGACAGTTTTCCACTTTGCCTCAGTCCATCTCAAATGGGCCCGAATTTCACAGCAATCCAATATTGGTTTATGGCCTTGTCCCTTGAATACAGAGATTTCTCAGGATTCTCTGAATCTTTTAACGACATTATGTACCGTAGATTATTCCAAACTCATTGCAATTTTACGCTGAGAATGTTGTTTTTAAATTGTTGCAATATTTGCCTGCGCTGTCTTTCAGAGTGGTGAACCCCTTCCCATCTATCTGAAAGACTCATCCTCACTGGGTTGCTCTTTTTATATCCAATCATGTTACTGACATGTTGCCAATTAACCTAATTAGTTGTGATGTTCCACCAGGTATTTTTTTGTATTACACAAGTTTTCCAGTCTTTGGTTACCCCTGTCCCAGCTTTTTTGAAATGTATTGCTGGCATCAAATTCAAAGTGGGCATATATTTTTTAAGAAACATAACATTTCTCAGTTTCAGCATTTGATATGTTGTCTTTATACTATTTTCTATTTAATATAGGGTTTTAATGATTTGCACATCATTGCATTGTGTTTTTATTTGAATTGTACACATTATTTTTTGGAAATGTGGTTGTACAAACTCCTGAGTTGTCTTATTGATCTTCTGAACAAATTACCAAAACCATTAGAGCAGTAAAAAGTGTTTTGATGTCCTCTACAAGGAATATGGTGTCATACAGTGGAGTGTTTAGAGTAGGCCGTCCTCAAAAATAGAGTATCATTAAGAAGGTCACTAGTCAGGGAGGTTACCAAGAGGTTAATGGCAAAGGAGTTACCCCAAACATAAAGCCAAAGCCACACAGGAATAGCTTAGGACCAAAACGGTCAATGTTGTGGAATGTCCCTGTCAAATGGACCGAGATCCACTTTGGTCATTGGATAAAGCCAGGAACACATCAGTTACATTAACAAAAAACATTAATGGAAGAAGTGGGAAGAAAAACCCTTGGACATAACCAGTAGCTCCACATTGCTTCTGGGCATAGGTAACCAGCTCTCTCATTCATATTTAAGAGAGAAGCTTTTAGTTTTGTGCCAAAATCCATAGAACTCTTGAAGTAATAAGCCAGGAATTAATGTATACACTATTTACTTGTATAGTATAGTATCAGTTTATATTTCTGCATACTGTAACCTACCTGTTTTTTTGTTCTATCATGTATCTTGTATACCATTAGTCACCACACATAAAGTTTCCACCCAGGAAATATAAGCTATTTGAATTCAATATAAGATATAACATGGGTCTTGACAATATGTGGAAAGATGTGTTCACCAAAAGTCCCCATCCAACTTGTGTACCAATCCCTTCACAGAACAGCGCAAACTGTCTCTAACCAGAATAGAATGAGGAGTGGGAGGCCCCGGTGCACAACTGAACAAAAGGACAAATACATTTGTGTCTAGTTTGAGAAACAGACACCCAACAACTGAAACAGACACCCAACAACAACTTCCTCAACTGGCAGCTTCATTCAATTGTACCCGCTAAACGCCAGTCTCAGTGTCAACAGTGAAGAGGCAGCTCCGGGATGCTGGCCTTTTTCTCCCCAATCTTCCTCTGTCCAGTGTCTGTGTTATTTTGCCCATCTTAATCTTTTCTTTTTACTGGCCAGTCTGAGATATTGCTTTTTCCTTGCAACTCTGCTTAGAAGGCCAGCATCCCGAAAGGGGTCTCTTCACTGTTGACTTGAAGGAAGTAGCCTATAACGTTGAACGAGATCTTCAGTTTACATGGCAATTTCTCGCATGGAATAGCCTTCATTTCTCAGAAATGACCCCAAACGTTTGAACAGTAGTGCATATGTATGTGTGCATGTATATATGTTGTGAAGGCTCGGCACCCTCACTACCAGGATCAGTGTGGGTCCATCGGCCAAACTAAAAGGCGTATCAGGCCTAAGGACGGCGTCCCCGTGGTACCACAGGTTAGCAGCGGGTGGCTGGCCAAGAGAAGCTGTGGCAACATCAGTGCCATGGACAAGTCTCCCCTAATGCGCCAAACTCCTTACACATGGCTGGCAAGCAATAAGGAGACACAACTGTGTGGGATTAGAGCTCGTCAGCCAGGCTGTAGTAGAGGAGAAAAGACCAAACGAAGGTTTGTTTTTGGTGTTTTCCCTGAGTGAGCTAGGACAACGCTAACGTGTGGGTTGCTCTGTTCTCCTACAGACACAGTGGACGAAAAAGAGTCGACTCTCTCATCGCACCAAAAGAACGTGAGCCCCAAGTACCGCCACCTAAGAGCATGGTTGATTCTTTCCCTGTGCCAGAAATACGTTATGGGGGCTTGTTGGACAGCAAGGGTGTGTCTAGGGTTCCCCGGGCCATAGCTTATATAAGGTGGGGTTTTGGCGGGCATCTGCCTCTTTTGGCTCCGATCCTGTGTGTGACAGAGAACATTGTACCTGCGAGATACCTGGTGAGCTAGTTGCAGTTCTTAGATAGAGTTTTCTAAGTGTTATGGTGTGTTTGCTGTTAGAGTTAGGGTATAGACAGTGGCTAACATTATATGTTTGGGCCCTCATAGTATATATATACTATGAGGGCCCTAACATGTAATACAAAATGGATGACACTTTTATTATAGAGTACCCAATATGATGATGTAGGCCTAGTGCATGAAAACAAATGTCTGAAATTATTCACAAAGTCTGGATAGTGCCTTTAGGTAAGCTATTTCCATTTCCGTTTATCTGTTTTTTATGTTCTTGGATTGTCTGATTTAACTGCAGTTGTTACAGACATTCTTTATAAGACCCAATAATAGACAGTGCTAGCAGCACAGCAACTTCAAATGTCAGTTGGCTCCACCAGCCAGTCGATAGTCCAGCACAGCATTGTGTCTGTGTCAGCAATCTCAGAGCCTTTACTATGACATGGTCGTTTTGGTCATTTGTTGATTTACAAAGAGCAGACTACCTCAACATAAACCCAGTGACTATCTTTCCCTGTCTATGGCAGTACATTAAACACATAAGAAACCGGGTCTTACCTACTCCATACAAATAGAAAAGTAGGGCCAGAAGGAAGAAAATGAGAAAAATTAATGACTTTATAGTGTGGATTTGGCAGTTTAAGATTAAGTTGGAGATACGACTAAACCAACAACCATTACTATTACCAGTTACGAAAGTTTATATACACAAATAGATCCACACAGTAGTTCACCCCACCCAATCACCCCATTACCTAGTCCCATTCCCTTGGTGGTACTGTAGGTAATATGGGATGGGAATTAAAGTAAATAAGAGCAACCCGCTGATGAGCCATACTGATGATTTCTTAGTGTAACACCTCGGCCAGCCATTGATGCAGACCAACTGAGCAGTGCTTTGCAGGACTTTGTTCCCTGGTTGTATTTCTACATGCAATATGAGGTGGGTTTCCACAAGTCATTTTTCAGATACGTCTTGATGTTTTCTTCATCCAAATTGGCCATGCATTTTGCACTTCGGCCATGCATTTTGACTGCTTTGTGAGGGCACACCCTCAGAAAACAGTCATATTAGAGCAACGTCTAGAAGGTAGTTACTGTACTCAGAAAGCAGTGCAGTCGAGTATGAAGTAAATCTCGACTAGAGAGGCTTGGTGTGTGTTTCTAACCTCACAATATACTGTAACGACCCTGGCCGGGATGCTGAATCAGGAGACCAAGTCAGAGGTAGAGTACTGGGTAGTACCTAAACACAGACAGCTGTTGGCCACTGTCTACATCTTAACCCTAACAGCAAACACACCATAACACTGAGCAAACTCTCTCTAAGAACTGCAGCTAGCTCACCAGGTATCTCACAGGTACACGGTTCTCTGTCACACACAGGAGTGGAGCCAAACGAGGCAGATGCCCGCCAAAACCCCACCTTATATAAGCTATGGCCCGGGCAACCCTAGACACACCCCTGCTGTCCAACAAGCCCCTGTAGAGCTGCCATCTCGCCGCCGGACGTCCCACCCGGATAAACAGCCCCGCCCAATTGTAAGACCCCGCCCTCTTAATGAGAAATACATGAACACCTGAGAGCAGCACTTAAAGGAAAGCACTTTACAGAAATACAGTGTCGCCACAATATTATGAGGACTTTTCTCCTGTCCTCATTTTGGAAAACGCAAGTTGGCTTAAGTGTTCTGGCAAAAAATACAAATTTGGGTAGGGTTAGGCAGTACCCTTAGGTTTTGGATTAGGCATAAGCATTAGGGCTAGTTTAAAGGGATAGTTCATCCTAGTTTCATGTTTGGGTGAAATATCACTTATTTTACCTTGAAGGCTATTGAGGTAACCTTGTTGAAGGCCCATGGAGTAATTTTTATCAGAAGCCATTATTCAACTCCGTCCCAGCCTGGAATTAGCATTAATTAGCATTGTCCAAATTCATGAATTGAAGTGTCCCGAGCAACAAAAGCTGTATTGCAAGTGAAAACAAATTTAAAAAACACTTAAAACTAAATTCAGTAGTCTGTCACACTATGGATTTTTTTTTGTGTATACTGATGAAACAGCCGGCAGAATTTGATGACTTCAAAGTGGCACTATGCAAATTATTTTGTGTAGCCACCACACACAGCCTCTGTTATTTGGCAATGATGTCATCTGTAGCTCCCGGTTGCTAATGGTTGTTAGGTTGTTACTGGTGGTTGTTACGTCGAAACTTGCAAAACACAGATTGATACCATTGTGAACAAAACTGACAGGTAAACATAGGACGTATCCATTCAGTTGAAACTGAGGGCAGAATCCAGCTAAATCTTAAATTGTATACTAAATAGTATGCCAGAAGATTAGTACATCAGAAAATGAGTAAAACCACCCCATAATTTTGGTACGACAAATCATTCATCAATATAATCAAAAAGGTATAAAATTTTTAAACAGTATCAATTAATTGCATTTGATGCAAGCCTACTAAAAAGGATGGCCTAGTGTAGGTAATTAATCAGGTTACTAATCTAAAAAAAATAATCTGAACTGAACACACATTCCACCAAACATTAATTTTCCCACTTTAATGGATTAGATAAAAACATTTAGGCCTTTATTATCAACAAAACATATTAATGAATTAACACTAGTAAACAACTAACCTCTGTCCTCTCCTTCTGCACCAGCAGTGTGCCCTTTCTCTTCCTCGACTGTTTCTTTACTCTCTGTGAAGCAATATTTTAAATAAAAAAATGTTGGCATGATAATTAGATTTACTGAATAAATAGACAAGTTTATTGGTTGATATTGGGGATTTACAAAAATGGCTAATTATCAGTCTCTCATATGTAGCTAGCCAGTTTACTAGCTAGCTAACTAGCTGATACAGTAGCTACTTAAACAGAGCTACTGCATTTGGCTAACTACTGTAGGTGGCAAGCCAACTAACCGAAATATCAGAAACCACAGTATTTCATTTACCATTTTATAACTACTTATCTAAGAGCCTGGGTTTTTTCGGGGGAGGTGAAGACAAGGAAGTCGCAGGAGTTAATGGACGTTTAAAAACATTTCATACGTCTGTCATGTCTGTCTGAGATCGATTGTTGCCGCCAGTGCTCGCTGGTTCTGGTTTTTTATTTAAAATATTTACAGAGTACAAGAATCAGGAAATAAATTAACAATAAGAACAATGTAAGGCATGTAAGAAACATACATCTAGTACAGGGTTACACAACAAATAATTAAACTTAACTAGAAAACAAATACTGTTATGACAGTAAAAAAAAGAATGTATATAGAAAACAGTGTTAGATACATTGCAGGAAAATAAATGGAATGTAACAATCATTGGGGATACATACATAAGATGTAAGGTATAAGAACATTGAGTTCTCCAAAGATATTACTGGCTTGTTTTAGTTTGGAGTGTTTTGGAGTAGTTTTCTGCTTGCAATACAGCTTTGCTGTAGTGGGACGAACAGTTTCCATTCATGAATTTTGGACAATGCTAAGAATGCTAATTACAGCCGGGGACAGAGCTGAATAATGGATGGTTGGAAAAAATTAATCCATGTCCATTCCGTACTAACCTTTGGTAAGTGAATTTTTGGATAAATATGATTTTTAGACGAACTATCTCTTTAAGAACTACAGTGTTGATTTTACATTTAATGTGTCACCCATCTGCATGTCTGTATGTTTGAACCTAGGTATTGTGTGTACATGTTTATGTGCAATTTTGTGTGTCTGCTATAATAGACCTAAGATTATTTATTTATACATGTTTTTGAATGAAGCTTGCTCTGTTCTTTGCTTTTACTCCATGTGATCCCTGTGAGCAAGTGTCATTTATTTTGGCCTTACAGGTAGAGTGAAGGTGGATGCCAACCCAAAGCAAGGTCACTACTCATTACCTTTCCTACACAGAAACACAGAGACAGAGTGAGCACCCTGGGGCACAGAGCATCCAACCATCTGAAAACACAACCTGATTGTTCAGACTGCTCCCAATGACATGTAGCTGTGTTACTGATTTGTCATCCACATAGGTGGTGAGTAAGCTGACAAAAAAGTCATGCTGTGTTTATGTCTGGGTAATACTTAAATGGGGAACTTTTCAGGTCACTCTGGGAAATTAGGTAGAAAAAAATATACTTAAAACATTAACTTAAAACAGTAAATGCAGATGTCTACTTGAAATTACCAGTAGATGTCTACTTGTAGTATTGTGAAAATCTTACATATGGCCACTTCAGCGTTCATTTATCTTTTGTTGGCGTGTTTGTTTTAAAACTGAAACCAAGTATATGTGCAAATCCTTGTGTAAAACACCACAACAGATTAACTTACAATAATGTACATGAGTTCTTTTGTGTTAGACTCATCATCCATTTCAAAAGAACATAAAAATCTCCATGACAACTTGGCAAATAGATATGCTTTTATGCAAATGCAGAGGTGGGTGATTTGCAGGAATGTAAATGTGCTACACCTCTTAATATAATTCACCAATTAATTAATCATGTCTAAGGGGACAGGTTATGTCCCTGCATGTCCATATCACCAATTTGATCTGTCCAGTGTCAACCTAGCCACTAATTTTCTCACTCAGTGTGTGCATCCCAAAAGGCACATAATCACCACATTACTTTTGGCAAGATTTAGTAGACATAGGCTGTATGGTAAACAGCCTCGGACGTACTACACTTGGCAGACCATATAGGTGAAGTACGTAGGCATATGCTACTCATAGGAAATCAAACACATCAAATGGCCTGTTTCAGCGTAGGCCATAAATAACTCACCCCCGCACTACCAAAATATCACCAGAAATAACTATCAGGAAAATGTGAAGTGTACATTTGAGATTTTCTTGGACAGAGATGGAAATATCAGTTCAAAATGTTAGAAAAAGTTGAAAACAGAAGTTGCAACAACTATCATGGATTGCTAGTATGACTACTGTAGCATAATTCATTTCTGTTGGTCAATTCTGTGGTTTTAAACATTTTTGGGAAGTTAAAATATCTGTTGTAAAACCTATATATTTCTGTCTGAGCTTACAGCCTACAATATCCATTTCAGTTGTATGACCTCAATATTTTGATAGTATACAGTGCAGCCAATAATTTTTTGGACAGTGACAGAAGATTTGTTCTTTTGGCTCCATCACATTGGATATTAAATGTCACAATGACTAAGAGGTTACCGTGCAGATTGTCTGCTTTATTTTGAGGGTATTTACATCCAAACTTTATGTAGGATTCAGTCCTTTTTATTCAGTTGTTGCCAAAGTATTGCCACCTTCCACTTTATTAAAATAATACACAATTTCATCTAGAAAACATATACTAATTAAAGCATATTTTGGTCTCCATATACACTATATGGCCAAATGTATGTGGACACCCCTACAAAATATTGAGTTCAGGTGTTTCAGCCACACCCATTGCTCACAGGTGCATGAAATCCAGCACGTAGCCCTGAAATCTCCATAGACAAAAATTGGTAGTACGATGAGTCGTACTGAAGAGCCCAATGAATTTAAACATGGCACTGTCATAGGATGCCACCTTTGCCACAAGTCAGCTTGTGAAATCTATGGCCAACTAGATCTGCTCCGATCAACTATAAGCACTATAATTGTGAAGCGGAGCGTCTACAGTAGGAGCAACAACAGCCCAGCCATGAAGTGGTAGACCACGCAAACTCACAGAGCAGGGCCACCGAGTGATGAAGCGCGTGGTGGTTAAAAATCGCCTATCATCGGTTGCATCACTCACCACAGAGTTTCAAACTGCCTCTAAAAGCAACATCATCACAAGAATTGTGTGTCGCGAGCTTCACAAAATGGGTTTCCATGACTGAGCAGCTGTACGCAATCAACATGCGTAATGACAAGCGTTGGCTGGAGTGGTATAAAGCACGCTGCCACTGGACTCAGATGCAGTGAAAACGTGTTCTCTGGAGTGATGACTCATGCTTCACTATCTGGCAGTCTGACGGATTAATCTGGGTGTGGCGGATGCCGGGAGAACTCTACCTACCGGAATGCATAGTGCCTACTGTAATGTTTGGTGGAGGAGGGATAATGGTCTGGGGCTGTTTAAGAGTTTGGGCTAGTCCCCTTAGTTCCACTGAAGTGTTATCTTAATGTTACAGGATACAAAAACATTTTAGACAATTGGGTGCTTCCAAATTTCTGGCAACAGTTTCAGGAAGGCCCTTTCCTGTTTCAGCATGACTGTGCCCCTGTTCAAAGTGGGGTCCATGAAGACATGGTTCGATGATGTTGGTGTGGAGGAACTCGAGTGGCCTGCACAGTGCCCTGACCTCAACCCCACTGAACTCCTTTGGGATGAATTGGAACTGCAATTGCGAGCCAGGCCTTCTTGTCCAACATCATTAGATGATGTCACAAACGCTCTTTTGGGTGAATGGGCACAAATTCCCACAGAGATACTCCAAAATATTGTGGAAAGCCTTTCCAGAAGACTGGCAGCTGTTATAGCTGCAAAGGGGGGCAACTCCATATTAATGCCCATCTTTTGGAATGGGATTTCCATTCCATATAAGTGTGATGGTCGGGTGTCAACATAGGTTTGGCCATATAGTATATTTTGGTTTGCAGTTGAACAAAACCAAAAAAGCACATGGAGAAAGGACATTGATCAACTGGCACACAGATTCAACCTGACCTTATTACCCCAAACTTCCTACAAAGATAAACAATCCACTGCTGTTTTCATGTCAAGTTGCAACAAAACTGCATAAGAGGTTCCCCATCAATGGACAATCCATCCCTTTGTGCCCTGAATGGAATAACCTCTTGTTTTCTAAATGTGGAAAGACTTTAGCTTATGGCACCTGGCAACCCCAAAACATAAATCAAGGGGGCCAGGTGGTAGGGGAGGGAGATATTATACCTTTCCAAGAGTTGATATCAGAGTTTGGATTGAAAAACACCGCATATCTACCCTATTTGCTACTCCAATCCAGTCTGAAGAGTATTTCCTCACAGAGAGATAAGGTGGGATCTAAAAGGGTTTTAAAAAATAAATTGAGGGATGATGCAGTTGGAAAATGGTTTTAGCTTTATTCAAGCTGGCTTTATTGGCTGGTCTTCCCTCCCAATACAGCTGGCACATTTGTTTATCCCTTACATAATGGAATGCAATATGGGAAAATACATAATTGATATCTAAGTGTGTAACAATACAAATTATTAGTGAACTTGCACAGGGCTTACATCACACCACATAAGTTAAAAATATGGTTCAGCGTGTTTCAGATTTCTGTTGCTATGGCTGCGTTGCAGTAATTCATCTGTTTTGGGATTGTCCAGCAGTTTAATTTTTAGACTTTATTTTCAGATTTTGGACTGAGGTAATTGATTTGTTGTCTTGATGGTTTCTATCCCACTTTCTTCTGTTGTGTGCCTACTGGGGAGTAGGATGGTTAATATCCAAACTGAAAATATACAGCGCACCATTGCCTTGGCACACTTATTAGTTAAATGGACAATACTTATAGGAATGTGAGCGAACCTCAGTGTTCTAGTATGAACAATTGGTTAGGGGAATTCTTGGGCCCCCTTTCCCTTGTTTGTTGTTATTGTATTGTCTTTGAATAAATGAATCAATAAAATAAACTCGCACCACCCATTGCCAACTCAGTGAAAGGGCTTAGTATTGTAGGAGGTCTACTGCTGAGACAGAGACGTAAGAAAGCCCAACTGCAATTTTCCAAAACACACCTGAACATGCCATAATCGGGAGACAATCTCCTGTGGACACATGAGACCAAGCTTTATTGTAAATCACACCATCTCTCTTTGCATAGAAAACAATGCCTTCAAAGAAAAGAACACCTTCCCCAGAGTCAGAAATGATGGAAATAGATGCTTTCGGGTTGCTTTGTTGCCTATTGCAATGTATCGTTAGGTCAGGAGAATACCAAGGCATGTTAGAGCAGTGTCAAACCCAGAGTCTGAAATCTGGGTCATTGTCAATGTCTAGCAGGGCATTTACCAAAACAAACTTCAAAAAGAACTCAGGGATGGTTCAAGACAAAATGCAGGACTGTTCTGTGACCAGAAGTTAGTTCAGATCTAAATCCTATTGAAAACTTGTGGAGATATCTGAAAACACCAGCTTGGAGGAACCCATTAAATCTGGGAGAACTGGTAGTGGGCCAACTGCCAGCTATATGAAGCATTTAATTGCAGTTATTTTGGAGACAAAAATAATATGCTACAAAAAATAGTCAAAAATAAACTACAAAATTATACAAAATATAATTTTGTCAATCCAATTTCTCTTAATTTTCTGATTTAAAAACAAAGGTTATGTAATATTCACAAAGGTTATGTACAACCCTGTTTCCAAAAAAGTTGGGACACTGCGTAAAATGAAAATAAAAACAGAATGCAATGATGTGAAAATCATTTATCTGTAAATTTTAATAATACAAAGACAACATATCAAATGTTGAAACTGAGAAATTGTATTATTTAAAAAAAATAAAATGCCCATTTTGAATTTGTAACACTTTAAAAAAAATTGGGACAGGTGCATGTTTACCACTGTGTTGCATCACCTCTTCTTTTAACAACACTGTAAGCGTTTGGGAACTGAGGAGACCAATTGCTGTAGTTCGGAAACTGAAATGTATTCCCAATTCTTGCTTGATATAGGATTTCAGCTTCTCATCAGTTTGGGGTCTCCTTTGTTGTATTTTTTGTTTCATAATGCACCAAATGTTTTCAATGGGTAACAGACCTGGACTGCAGGCAGGCCAGTTTAGCACTTGGACTCATTTACTACGGAGCCATGCTGTTGTAATACGTGCAGAATGTGGTTCTGCATTATCTTGCTGAAATAAGCAAGGCCGTCCCTGAAAAAGATGCTGGCAGCATATGTTGCTCCAAAACCTGTATATATTGTTCAGTATTAATGGTGCCTTCACAGATGTGTAAGTCACCCATTCCATGTGCACTAATGCACCCCCATACCATCACGGATGCTGGCTTTTGAACTGTGTGCTGTTAACAAGATGGCTGGTCTCTCTCCTCTTTAGTCCAGAGCTCCTGTCCCAGCTTTTTCAAAACATGTTGCTAGCATCAAATTCAAAGTGGGCATATATTTTTCAAAAAACAATATATCGTCTCAGTTTCAACATTTGATATATTGTCATTGTACTATTTTCTATTGAATATAGGGTCCAAATGATTTGCACATCATTGCATTCTGTTTTTTTTTTACATTTTACACAGCGTCCCAACTTTTTTTGAAACAGTGTTGTAATATTAACAGTTAAATTAAAAAAAGTGTGGTAAACAATTACTTTGGTAAATGTCAACATATTTTTAGAGACAATGTGTGTTATTTAAAGAAAGTACTAGGTAGACAATACCTTTGGCTATGACTGTACAGAGTCCTCCCCTTTGCAGGGGTCCAAATGTAATTGAAAAGATAAATAGAATATAAAAAATTAACAACATTTTTATGTACATTTTAATATAATCATAATGTCTCTCACTGTTTTGTGGCAGGGAGCTATATACTGTAGCTCCCAACATGCAGGTCTCTTTGTTCTCTGCCAATAGGATTAGTAGCTTTATCTTTTACAAACATATTTTACTAATTATATTTAAATGTAAGTGCAGCTCTCTAGTGCATGGATCGCACATCTTTTCCTCTACAGGTTTGCCTGTGTCCCTACCATTCTAAATTGCAAGGCTCGCTGAGTCTGTTTTTTGTTTTGATCAATAACCGTGGTCAGTAGCCCAGGGTGGTCCATTGGTCTAAGCTCCTCCCTATAAGATACTTGTGGCGTACTTGTGATTTAACGCTGCATTTTGCTTTGTGCTTTTGTTTTCCAGTAGTTCATTTAGTTTTCTTGTGTACTCATTGTATAATGTGTTTCTTCCTTGTTACCACAGAGTGCAATTACTTCAATGTCACATACAGATTTAGAAATTGTAATAGGTACTTCAATTAGAATACATTTAATAATGGCATAGGATGCATTACGAGCTATCTCTAGTTCATTCACTGACTCATTTAGGGCTCCAATCTCTCCCTACACCTAAAAACAAACACCCCCAGCAACACAAACACACTCATACAGCACACAGCACAGTAGGGGAGAGAGATGTTCAAGTCTTACAATGTGTCTAACAACTTGGTGCCTTCCTAATATCTAATTTTCTCTTCACCAGGGCTGCCCTGCCCTCCCAATCAAGAGGCATGCTGTGTAGTTGTAGGGGGCCCTGCTGAGGTGGATGCCACATGGAAGAGGGTTGCCGCAGAGTTTGGACATGACTTTAACAAAATAAGCACACCAAAGAGGATGGCTGTCAACCCCTCTTACACACCCAGAGTGTGTGATTAAACTCAACTCAACACACACACACACACACACACACACACACACAAACACACACACACACACACACTGGGGGAATAAGATGCTGACTGTCTGTGATATGAACTCCTTCTGACAGAGAGAGAAGGAGATAGATAGATGGGGAAGAGAGTGGGGAGGGCAGGCAGGATGGGAGCTATAACCGTGATTGTGAAGAGGAACAGGAGAATCAGTTGTAAGGCTAAAGCCATGCCAACCTGAAAATTCCCCCTTTTTGCCATAATTTAGCAGGATTTTAAGAAGTGGATAATCTATTCATCAACTATTTGTCAAATAACCAACTGCTTCCAAAATAGAATCTGACTATATTAATATCATTACTTAAGCAAACCATCTTTCTCATGTCATGTCTCATTTTCTACTTTATTTTCATTTATTCACCCTATTGAGAAATACTTAGGGCCTCCACTAATATTGTCTCTCTTTGTAAATTTGAGCTAAACATCCTGTGGAAAAACGTTTTTGCTGTTTATCCTCTTTGCCTTTCATTCAAAATATTGAGTAAAATTATTGAATAAAACAAGTGTGAAATAAATTAAATACATTTTCTTTCTCCAAAACATGAGTGCCACAATTTATATTCCTCTAAGTATATATCCACTCATATTTTACTTTTTTATATTTACCTGAGTGATTAGGAACACTTAAGTGGTAAACCATTACTTTCTGTATCACTGGGGTAAAAACTATGAGGTGACACACACTCCAAATTCTCATTGTCATCCATCACTGGGAAAGACTTGCGAACACCCTGATAGTGGAAATGCCCATTTCCATCAGGACAATAATAAAGAAATTAAAAGCAACTGGAAATGTTAACAATCGGCCTGGAACAGGACGTTTGTTGATATTGACCATGTACACTGTGAGGAGGATGGTTCGAATGGCCAAATAATCTCTAAGCATCACAGTTGGAGAAGTGTAGAAGTTAGATGGGTCTTGGGGTCAGAAAGTCTCCAAAACTACAATCAGACGACACCTACATAACAACACGTTGTTTTGGAGGGTTGCCAGTAAAAAGCCTTTGCGGTCCTCAAACAACAAACTCAAGCACCTACAGTTTGCTAAATGTTACTGGAACTTTAGGGCCAGGTTATATGGTCCAATGAGACCAAAATAGAGCTTTACGGAAACAAATACTACAGGTGGGTTTGGAATAGACAGAAAGATAGCCATGCAGAAAAGTACCTCATTCCCTGTGAAGTATGCTGGTGTATCTTTGATGTTGTGGGTCTGTTTTTCTTCCAAATGCCCTGGACAACTTGTTAGGATACATGGTAGCATGGGCTCCATCTACTACCAGCAGATCAAAACCTAAATCAAAACTTGATTGCCTCTGCCAGGAAGCTTGAACCCGGCCATGGTTGGGTCTTCCAGCAGGACAATGATCCAAAGAGCATCTCAACACAAAAAGAGTTCACTTACCACAGCATCAAGGTTCTGCCACGGCCATCCCAGTCCCCTGACCTAAACCCCATAGAAAACCTGTGGGATGAGCTGAAAGGGAGAGGCAAATAAGCGTGGACCTCGGATTCAGAAGGTTCTGGAGACATTCTGTATGGAGGAATGGTCTCAGATCCCTTACAATGTGTTCTCCAACCTCATTACACATTATAGGAGGAGACTCAGTGCAGATATCTTGGCAAAGGGGGTTGAATAGTATTAAGTATTCAATGAAGGGGTGCCAATATTTGTAGCACACATACATTTGAGAAAAATATTTGTTTAACGACAAGAATTAAACTTTCTTTCTATTGTTTTACTTTAATTAAAAGTTAAATATTTTTGTTAATATTTTGAATGAAACACCAAGACGATGAACAATAGACATTTTTTTCACAACCCGGTTTGCTCATATTACCAAGAGTGCCAAAATTAGTGGAGGGCACTGTTTGTTCATGTTGGGGTGCGCTATTTCGGTAAAGAACATGTCCACATTGTGTTCAATATTCTACAAGACATCAATCATGAATAAGTAATGTCACATGTCTCTGGTAACGAGAGATTGTGAGCAGACACCAATTATGTTTGGGACCATACCTAAACCCAAGACCGTATTGGAGAGTAAGTACATGCTTCTATTAAATTATGCTTATATGCACATTTAAATGAGGGGTAATTTTTTAAGGCAACCATTTTTGATTAGCATTTTTGGTGTTCCATCAACATTTTTGCAGGCATAATAGAGCTGTCAATGTCTAATCTTGATTCTAGGCCTTGCATTCGCCTTTAGAGTCTGCTATTTGTGTCTGGAAACATGACAATGGAAGTGGTGTCAATCAAAGTGGATGAAAACATTACGAGGTTGAAACATATTGAAAGACAAAAACAAACATCTGTCAGATATCATGATATCAGGACCAGGAGTAAGGGGGTGGTTGTGTCAGCCATTACCATTGACAGAAGACTTCACAAGCAGAACAACAGAGGCTACACTGAAAGGTGCAAACCCGTAGTTTACAGGTTACAGGTGGCAAAAAAGAGCATTGAAGTTCCGGAAAAAGTTATTGTGAACATTTACCAGAGTAAATGCAATGTGTGCAGAAAAGAGGAACCGACACTTCACCAGTGAAATATTGTAGAGGGGTAGTTATGTTTTGGCACATATAGCTTTCACAGGAACTGTTTCAGTTGTCTTCATTGATGATGCAACTGACTGCAGCAGCAGGCTGGATTCTGAAGTGTACAGAAACAACCAGTCTAAAGCACAAGCAACTGCCTCCACACTCACTGGATGGCGCGTCCTTATATTGCAAGATAATGAATCAGACTTCAGGCATTCAAATATTAGTTAGTTTGCATGTCATGTTAATCTTTCCCAACATTTGTGGCGCCATGAAATAAGGTGACTACAGTATGTAAAAATAAATAAATAAATAAATCGCAAGGGCAAAACCAACATGTGCACCTTAAACATCTAATACTCGAAAATACAAGATTAGAATACTTTGACTGCATAGCAGTTGTTGGATTTCAAGGCGGGTTGATAAGAAAACCCTGGATGGAGCAGAACTGCATAAATAATTTTAAAAGGCGATAGAGAGCACAGCCAGCTACAAGGGAGACAGACATCCACAAACATACCACACACACACTAATGGCTTACAGACCCAAAACCTTTCCATAGAGACCTACACACAAACCACTCCTGACACTGTCAATCAAACAAACATCTCGCATAACAGACATGCGTTCAACACCTTGCATTAAGGCCACACAAACCCCCTATAGCACTAAAATAAAGAGCCCCATAAAGAGCATTACCACAGGCTCCACCCACAAGAGCAACACAGGGAGAGCAGCAGACCATGGACAACATCATCATCATGGACAACCTCTGTGACTTCAACTGGAAAATACCTAGATGGAAGATGTTTGTTCCCAATGAGAAGAGTGAGGAAGATCTGGGGCACAACAAGTCAATCTGCCCTTAGATTCCTGGCTAGAACAGAGACTCAGAGGACCCTCCCACATAATCATCCATCCAGATAACATTTTAAAAAATGTTTTTATTGTTACTATTTACTCTTGTCTAGTGCAGACATAATAAAGATACAGTACATGGTAGACATTTGTAGCTTGTTACTGAAAATAGATTCACTCAGATTAAGGGTAGAATCTCAAATGCCATAATATAAACTTCTTCAGAGGGAAAGTCCTGGGTGCATATTATAGCATTGATAGGTCAAATAGAAGTGGGAGAGTAGCAACCTATTTTACTGTCAGATTTTACCTCAGATTTTTACATTAGAAGTTGAAGTTGAAGTTGTTTATTTCTTAAAACTCTTCATTGATATTTGGTAATATTTATAGACCACCCAAATGAACCAGTAGACTATTGAGCAATAAAAATTGACCAGAAAATCTGTTTAAAAAAAAAAATCAAAAGATGGAATAAGGTACGAAAACCTATGGGGTACGCACCCTTTGGCATCAACCCCAGAAGACACACTTAAATCACTCAAAGCCAGCCACTTAGAAGCATTGAGCCTCTTGTAGAGGATGCCATGGCCGACTAAACAGTAGCAATGACATTTAGTGGCAAGTCTATCACCTCCAGGATGGATCTCTAGAGGGCCAAGCCACATATGTTCCAATCCTCTGGGCGTGGATGCCAAACCTAGGCCTGTCCATGTGCCTGGGACAGTGAGTCCTAATTAAAGGGCAGCTCCCACAGATCCCCAGCTGCCAGAAAGAACAACTGTAAGCTGGGATAATGGGGAGCAGCGAAAATCAGCAACAGGCCCTCCACGTGAACCCTTTACAATATTTATGTGAAGCAAACTTTTGAACTGTTTGATTTATCAACCCAGAGAAAGTAATGTCTAAGACAGAAGATTCTCAGCAATCTTGTATCTCAGTTGGTAGAGCATGCCACATCAATAGAGTTGTGTGTTTGATTCCCACAGAGGGCCAGTATGAGAAAAAAAATAAGAAAATGTATGTAGTCTCCACTCAAAGTCAAAATGTCAATGTGATTGTAAAATAGAAGACAGTTAATAACAGCAACTCAACTACACTATTCTTGCTTGGAAATTCTATGCTTTAAAATCATGCCCATTTTATTTTCCCATGCCTTTTATCATGGTGGTATCTAAGTTTCATTTCTATCTTTTCTCTGCAGACAGCAGAAGTCACAGCTAGCCATCTCTTAGCAGTTCAGTGAAAAGAACACATCACAACAAGACCGGATCATTCTTTTTATTAGAAAAACGTAACTATCTCAGATAGGTGGAAATAGAGACCAATAAAGAATAAATAATAACTTGCTTGAATCTTAATTTACAGTAGAGTATAGAGTAGAGCAAGCAACCACAGATAAGATTGGCAGCCTTAAATGAAAAGTTTGGTGAAGCCATGAGACTGCAACAGAGAAAGCAAGCAAGCAAGCAAGTTTATTTATATAGCACAATTCATACATCGAAGCAATTCAATGTGCTTTACAAAGAAAAATAAAATAAAAATTATATAAAAATACAATAACATAAAAACAAATACTCAGATTAAAACATCAAAACAAATGAAAACATCATAATAATAGAAATACAATAAGAAAACATATAAAGATTTAAAAAAAGATTAGAAATGGGATAAAAACATAGGAAGCTATAAGGCTAAACAGTGTGGTTAAGTTTAAGTGCTCAGTCGTAGGCACGTGAGAAGAGTAGTGTTTTTAACCTGGATTTAAAAATGGATACGTTTGGGGCACGTCTAAGATCTTCTGGTAGTTTATTCCAGTTGTGTACAGCATAAGTGCTAAACGCAGCTTCTCCATGTTTAGTTTGGGCTCTGGGCTCTACTAGCTGACCAGTGTTCATGGATCTAAGAGCCCTGCTCGGTTTATATTCTTCAAACATA
>JACXGI010003290.1:22606-39255 GCA_016801175.1 Esox masquinongy | reverse complement strand
ATAATACTAGTTCTTTTATTTTTGTTGCCAAACACAGTAATCTCATTTTTATCTTGGTTTAATTGTAGACAATTTTGGTTCATCCAGGTATTTATGTGCTCCAAACAGTGACACAGAGAGTCTTTTGAGCTGTTGTCCTACGGTTCGAGAGCCATTTATATTTGAGTATCATCAGCATAGCTGTGGTAGTTAATGTTGTTGTTCTGTAGCATTTGACCCAGAGGTAACATATAGAGATTGAACAGAAGCGGTCCGAGAACTGATCCCTGTGGAACTCCGCATGTCATAGCCACCCTATCAGATTCATGATTACCAATGTTGACAAAGTTTTTTTTTTTTTTTTTTAAATGTATAAACCAATCACAAAGAGCTCACCTTTATTTTATATCCAAAATGGATTTGAAAGAAAAAAAATAGAAAAATACGAACATGAAATGTGTTGCTTTAGAAAAATCACTCTAATTATCATGCTACCGTACGGTATTACACCCTTGGCTTGTGTATTAATTGGAGCTGCAGATTTTACATTGACAGAAATGAGAGGACAGCCAGAAGCAGTTGTCTTCCTCCTTCTCTTCCAGAGGGTGTGAGCTGTGAAAGCCAGTCTTTCGCTCCAGTGTGTGTCACTGCGTTTTATCACCTCAGCGTTAGCATGTACACAGGTGACCCTTTTAATCCCACCATCACTGGATTGGAAGAGAAGGCAAAATGGGAGGTGTGAAGAGAGGGTGTTTATAAATTATCTGAGCTTTGCTGCGTCTTTGAAACATTTTTCCCTTTTAGCACATGATGAATCACCTATCTTCACCATTACCGTGGTGATTCTCATCACACTCCACACTATTCATTATTTTTCAGCATAGATTAATAACCCATCACTAACTGGCATGTGGCAGGGGAGGACATGTAGTTCAGACTGTAGGGGGAGAATGAAACAGGCCAGGAGAGCATGGCTGTTCTGAGAAGTGCACTCAGACAGAAATAGCACTGGGAGCTACAGGCAGGTACGTATGACTCAGGCGCACTGAGAGACAAAGACACAGACTGATTCACCCCAAAGCAAATCTCAAGGTCCTACAGCAGAAGAGAGTGGAAGTAATGAAAACTTTCATTTAGCTGCTTGGCTTTTACAAAATACTATTTTCCCTCCAGCCACTATTGATTGGGTCCCTCTACCTATTTTCCCTGTTGACCAAAGCAGCAATAATCTCCATCATTTCCATTGGGCAGTGATCCCGTGGCCTTTCCTTTAACCTGTAAGGAAAACAGGGATATGGAACATTTCACTGAATGAGTTTCCCTTGCTGAAAGATTTGTAAGTAGGCTGAATCAGCTACTGGATCCAGAACAAGGAAAGGAAAGCACCACTAGGATTGATGTGACAGTGATCACCCACTGTCTGAACCCATGAAAAATCTGATCAGGAGTGATATAGGCCCATCTGACCAGGTGTGATATAGGCCCATCTGACCAGGAGTGATATAGGGCCATCTGACAAGGAGTGATATAGCTCCATCTGACCAGGGGTGATATAGCCCCATCTGACCAGGAGTGATATAGCGCCATCTGACCAGGAGTGATATAGGACCATCTGACCAAGTGTGATATAGGCCCATCTGACCAGGAGTGATATAGCCCCATCTGACCAGGAGTGATATAGGCCCATCTGACCAGGAATGATATAGCTGAAACAGATGAAATCAATAAACACAGGGGATTCAAACAGGACTAAAGTACATTGAACATAGACATGTACAGTAACACGGCAACGGCCATTACAGGTATGCTCTGTAATGTAATTACGTCTATGTGCATTAGCACAAGACCCCACGTCTGTAAGTTAAGTTGTCTCTGCTAAGTTTTTTAATTTTTACTCCCCAAAACTAGAGATTTCCAAGACCTCTGACAATTGTTGTCCCATGTTGCGATGGGCCACAGGAACACACTGATGCAATGCTATGCACATAGCCTACAGATGACTTATCTGTTCTGATATAGTATCTAGCAATCTTTCCCATTCCCACTTGAATTTCTCTTGCGGTATCTTCCTACTGGACCTTTGTTTTCATGCCTCCTCACAGACTGCCTCCTACTCTAGTTCCAGTACTATTCCTAGAACGTGGCAAACTGCAGAAACTCCCTCACATTGTGTTAAGTCTTCTGATTCTTTATTTATATATCATTTTGAATAGCAGTGGGTGACCGGGTCGGTAGGGGTGAAAAGGGCAGCCGATTAACCTTTCTTTGGACCGTACAGTGCGGTGCAGTTTACCCCTGCACAGTCAGACCCAAACCAGACAGTGAAGGAGGAGGTGAGGATGGACTCTGTGATTTGTTCTCAGTGCCAGATCAGGATTGACTGGGAGAATTTTTGTTGACTATCCTTCCAGGGATTTTTGGTCCCCACCAGGACAGCAAAACCTATACACACAAACGCACGCACGCATGCACGCACACACACACGCACGCATGCACGCACACACACACACACACACACACACACACACACACACACACACACACACACACACGTTCTCTAATTTACACACATGCACACATTAGTACAGAGCATAGCAGGAGCGGGGCTAATCATATTCCCTCCATGACAGATTGCCCTCAGGAGGTTGGGTAAAGGGGCAGTGCCACCTGTGCCTACCATGCCAGGGGACGAGGGCCATAATTGAGACGAGTGTCTGAGGACCGATGTGCCAGTCTATTATATTATTCCACCCATTCGTCCCACATCTCCCACTCTAAGGCTTCTCCTTAATGCACCTTCACTGTGTGGCTCCCAATAAAATATTTTTTTTTTTTTCTAAAAAAAAGAACATTCCAGTCACCATGAAATTCAGCTTGTTTATGTGAATAGGAGTCTTGGGCCTAGTTGTGGGACGAGGGAGTTGTTCACGCGTCATTAACTTTAATACTAATGTGTGTTTGTTGAGAACTGGTCACATACTCCAGAACACCAGAAGCCCATCCAATTCCATTTGCATAATTGCACTAGCACTACATGGGAGGATAACTTAACCCAGGGTTCTCCAACCTTTTCTAGCATAAGTAACACAAAAACATTATCCTAGTGTTCCAATAGGCCCATTCATGTCTACTCCACCTCCCCAAGTCTTTAGATCCTTTACTTTTAATTTCAGGGTGTTTGTGAACATACTGCATTTGCCATTTAAAAATGACAACTCAATAAATGAGAAAATGCATTGGTTTGCTTTTGGAATCTGCTATTGCTATGTGAGCCTTGTAGGATTATGTATAAAAAGTGTAGTGAACAGAATTTGTTATAATCAGTTTTAAGAGGGCATGTAATTGCTACACACTCAGCTATCATTTTATTAGGCACGCCAAACCAAAAATCAAGTTGCTGCAATTCATTATACAACGTATGCAGATTTGGTCAAGAGGTTAAATTGTTGTTCAACCAAACATAAGAACAGAGAAGAAGTGTGATCTAAGTGACTGACCGTGGTATGATTGTTGACGCCAGACGGTTCCACCGTCTCAAAAACACCTGAACTCGGCCGCAGTAAGACGTGCATGACAGATGGTTGACACGCTCATTTTTCCATATTGACGCACACCTCACTGGAGGATCAAGTTTCAAGCAGATGGGTGGACTAGCAGATGGACAGGAAACAAGCGCCCACACCGGTTGTGGCGACACAGGTTACATTCATCCGTTCCGGCGGGTGGGTTGCTGAGGCCAGTACGAGGGGAGCTGCAGCACAGCAAAATGTCACCTTCAGAATCTCATAGAGGGTGCCGAGACTCCAGCAGGCACCCCTACTTCCCACAGTTATGGTCCTATCCGGTACTGCATAGGTGCACCTAATAAAGTGGCTGGTGAGTGTACACTGTTAGTGTTAATAGAGCATCTGTTCGTTGAATTACGTATCTAACATGAAGACTTTGTGTAGGTATACCGATGCTTCTACGACTGCTGTTGTTCATTCCCATCAGCAAAATAACAAATACGGTAAAAGAAAAAAGACAGTCGTCATTACCCTGGCTACATACAGAGTAAAAAACACACACCACACACAGACCGGGTTGTTGTTGATGGAAATCAAATGCTAGTTAGCGTTAGATTTGTCTTATCAAAATATTGCCTTAAAAAGGGAGGGATAATGTCAATGTAGTGTTGATTAGCTGGGAGCATTCGGTTTGTTTATGACCGTTTGACAAGGAACATGTGAAAATTGCATGTACTTCACAAATTATTTGGCAAGCTACACATTACATGGGCTGCAACGTAATGGTATTGAACTGTTGGTGACCCCTGACTTAATGTAACAAACTAAGCAGGGTGAGACTTAGCTGGGTTGACAGAGTCAATATGTAATTTTTGTTAAAATGTCTCATGCACAAATCCTCTGTCAATATGTTTACATCATTACTTCCTCCTAATAAAACATGCTTAAAAAATAGAATAGGTAATGTGTCTGTATTCTTGTTTGATTAGATGAATAAGTATTTGGCAAACATTTTGAAATGTGTAATTACTATTCTGAGGGATGCATAAATTACTTTCGGGGATTGGGGTGCAAATAACAATTTCAGCAAAGTAAACACAACAATACACACCCTGACAGTTAAGTAGAGGCAAAAAACACACTCAGTCACCAAACCTTATGATTTATCCTTTACACGGACACACAGCCACACACACAAACACATTCACACACCCATACACACACAAACACACACACACACACACATTCCCATACAGAAACACTTCGCAACAGAGTGAAAGCAGTCGATGATAAAGTTCCCCCGAAAAAACAACAAAGACTGCATTAATTTTCAGCCCCTCCTATCTAAGGAACTGGGGTAACTTTCATTTCACACTCGGCTGAAGCCTGATCAGTCTGAAGCTAATCAAATACACTGTGCTTCCCTCTGCCCATCCCAGGTCATGTTCCTGTGTCATGTCCTGCAGCAAAGTCTAATCTAACTGCAGACCTAAGTCCCAGCCCAGACAATAGCGAACCACCATGCCTAGGTAACAGAGCATACAGTATGACTTGGACTGGGTCTGAAGCTACTTCGGGTACATTTGGTCATATATTTCTGACAATGCCATTTAACCCTAGTAACACACATAGTCATATACTGTATGACAAGTAGTTATTTAACCCTATTATTTTTGTTTAATCAAGGTTAATGTTTGCTTTTGGTGCCTGCTGACAAGTTGTGGAACACTAATTTCAGGTTTTGGTCACTGATAGGGCCAGTTTTGTTCACAAAAATGTGAACGTACACTTCAAATCAGGTGTAATGTTTTTCTTCAAAAGACCTTTACATTTTTGGTTAAGCCTTTTCAGTAAAAGCCCTTTTAATTAGATTTGGAATATAATAATAATTACAGCGGATGTCATCCACTTAAATGTGGCGTCTTTTGTGATACTGTGACTGAATATTATTCACTAGATTTAGCGGAAGAACATGACAGGAGGATGTCTTTCCGCCAAAAGGCAGTTGTTTTTACATAATTCATGAGGAAATTCATGAAAGAGGGAGGAACACAAAACAACATTCTGAATGATGAATTATTGACAGCCACACAATCTCAGGGAGGTCTCTTTTTCAGGTTCATCCTCTTGAGTCTCTTGCTTCCTTTTGTACACTATCGTTCCATTTCCTTCATAATGCCCTCCTCCATTTCCTTCATAATGCCCTCCTCCATTTCCTTCATAATGCCCTCCTCCATTTCCTTCATAATGCCCTCCTCCATTTCCTTCATAATGCCCTCCTCCATTTCCTTCATAATGCCCTCCTCCATTTCCTTCATAATGCCCTCCTCCATTTCCTTCATAATGCCCCCTCTCCCTCCCTCCATTTCTTTCTTCATATCCCCCATTTCCACCTGCTTCCAAATCTACCTCTATAATTTGCAGGGAAAAAGAATCAGCTGTGCATCTGAAGGTGATAAAAAGAAGAACTCCGCACCTAAATACAAATGCAGCCAGATACAGACACCCTTTGCACATTAAATATATATTGAAACCAAGTTTGCTCTCCCCAACCGATTATGGATTTTCCACATTGCAGAACCAATTTAAATTTTGAAACTAGAGAAATGGCATAGCTAGTAATCAAAGCCTTTGGCCAAAACAAATGGCAAAAATGCTTATTGTAGCCCCAAATTAGACGCACAATTCTACTAAATGTTTGGCCCACTCTTTTGAAGCAAACTGCTCAAATTATTTCATTTTTAAGTGATTTAACTGCTGTTTCCCACTCTCACCATAAGTTTTGGATGTGATTCATATTGGAAGTTTCATAGGTACATGTTCTTAGCGTGGAGTTATTTTCCATGTCACTTCATTTGGTTGTTTGTAAGCTTAGGAAGATCCCACCACCCAAGAAAACAGAAGAAAGCACACCTAAAAACAGACTAAATCTTGTTCTTTTGACTACTCAAACCAAATTAGGGCTCTACGGCAATGCAGATGTTGTGTTTGCAGACTATCAAATTAAGCATTCAATTAAAGAACCACCACTGCAATAGAAGATGGGTATGTTTCAGAATGCTAGAAAGCTGTTTTCTTGTCTGTGTTACTCAGGGTCTTGAACAAGATGCTCATTAATGTAAAAAATAATAACAGTTTGCTACAGAAGAGGGAGCCATTTTGCCTGTCTAAAGGTGTAGCAAGCTCATTGATTACAACAACAAGTGATTGTCTGCAGTTACCTTATCTGAAAGCTGTGCAACAAAGTACTAGATCCGGTTGGTCTATTATTTTGTTGTGTTGTTATGTTTTGTTATGTTATTTGTCTTTATAACTAAAATGGTAAACTTGTAAACAATGGACAGGGACTCTGCAGTTTAGCTATGTCTGGACATAGAAGAGTCCTGCTGTGGGGTGGAGTGGTCAAGAGCCCAGGGAAGGCAGAGGAAAAGCTGGGGTAGTACATGTACTGTAGGTTTTGAGCATTGCTTGAAGGTAGGGAAGAGAAGCTTCCCTTGATGCTCCTTAGGCAAGCAACATGATCATGTAGTGGCTGTGAGCTTTGACTGGAAGCCAAAAGAGAGAGCAGAGAGAACAAGGGGTTTGAAGACACATGCCGGAGTCGCAGTGGTCACTGATTTGATGTTTGCAGTAAATGAAATGGTGTTGTCTAGGGTCATGGTTCTTTGAACCCTGGGAGGGGGACACTGTGGATTTCTCAGCTGTGATTGACATGTCTTGGAACATACAGGCCTTCTTTTGGAAGATGAGAAGCTCTGTCTGGTCAAGGTTAAACTTGAGGAGGTGAACGGAAATCCAGACAGAGTTGTGTCAGACAGGCATGCAAAGACGCATGTCTCCACCTGTCAGAAGGAGGCAAGGAGAAAATAGTTCAGTGAAGTTTGCAGAGCCTGAGATGCCGAGCCCAGCGAGGGTGGAGAGTAGGATCTATTATGAAAAGTAGTAAAAAAAAAAAAATCTTATATACTTTTCAATTCCAATTGATTGTACTGAAAAAAATAATAATAAACTAAACAAAAAATGTTTTATTTTGGTAAAAATTATCACTGTCACTAAAGTTAATGACGTTTTTGGAAAGGGAGACCTTTTCAGTGTTTCTTTGTGCATTCAGCTTCTTTGTTATTGTCTAATTGCATAAAATGAGTGTAAATCTGTGGCATTGGGTGCAGTACTTGACTACAGACATGGTTTTAAGTGAAGCCATGCTATTTATCCTCTGTGGCAATTAGAAGCTTCAAAACAGCAAAGCCAGCAGCGCATGCCTGTGCTCATGGTTCTGTGAGGTAAATTGAAATAATACACTCTCATTCAGTAAGCAGCTCTCTTCTGTCGAATCTTGCGCTAGGAAATTGACCCTGGTTTGGGAATGAGATTTGAAAATATAAATAATGATTGTATTTTGAAATGTTGGTTTATCTTGGTAGATTGTTTGCTCTCCTGCATACTACTGTAGTTGGCTACCCACTCACCAATCTAAGATTCGTAAGACTGGCATATTTACCAGCCAAAAGCAAACTTAAATCTGATTAGCTAGACTTGAGGAGATCAATCTGAGAGAGAGACAGCATGCTGTTTTGGAAAGGAAAGACAGAAGGGACACCCGTCAGTTGTTGTTGTTTTTTACATCAGAGGGATCAGGTTTTGGTTTCTTGAGTAGGGGAACAACTCAGAGTGGACATTGGTCAGGGATGATATGATGAAGGAGGTAAGGATTGGAAGAAGGTCTCTGGAGATTGGTCTGAAGAAGGCTGGCAAGAGCAAGGAAAAAGTAGTTAATTTATGGTCAATACGGTGTGTGAGTCACAACCCTGAGTGAATGAGGCGCAGATATCATCAATGTTCCTCACAAAGTGGTTGATAAATTCATCCTCAGAGAGGGACGACAAAGGGGAAAGTGCTAGAGGGTTGAGAAGAGAGGAGTTTTCAGGGGTTAGAGGAAAATGCTTAAACATTGGAGTGACAGAAGGTGGCTTAGACAGCAGATAGAGAGAAGAAGGTAGTAAGGAGAGTGAAAGGATGATAGGTCATTTAGAAACTGTTTTCCTCCATTTTTGCGCAGCTGGCTGAAGCCCTCTTTTGTTAGCTCACTTAGCCATGGAGCAGGATGGGAAGGGTGGGCTTGGGGGTGAGTTGCCCTGGAAGTATGGGGACAATGAGAATCATAGGATGTGAAGAGAGGGAGGAGAGTAGGGTGAAGGAGGCAGACTCAAAAGACCAAGGTGAGAAGGATTTAAGAGATGGGATAGATGATAAGATAATAGAGAGAGTAGAGGGTAGAATTGGAAGAGAGAGAAAGAGAGTAGGATTTGATTTGATTGGAGACCTGAAGTGGGGTTACAGGAAGATTAGTTAAAAGACAGAATCTGGTAATGATGAGGTCAAGTGCATTGTTTCCCATTGTGAGAGGGAGAGGACTGGGGAAGGGTTAGGGCAAAAGAGAAATGTGGAAACAGTGAGGTGAAAATAAATGAATCAAAAGCAGATGTCGGGAGGTTAAAGTAACCTAGTGATATTGGGCGATGAGCTATCGTCTGGAAATTAATTTATCAGCACGTCAAGCCCATTGATAGAAGTCTCCAAGGGCACCTGTTAAGAGTGAATTGAAAAGTGGCATTGACAGCCTGGAATTAAAAAGTGGAAACACACAGAGAGGTGACAAGGGGGGAGTAAACCTTTTCCACCACCACGACAAGATGCCCTCAGACTATAGAAAAGGTTTGTAGTCAGATGAAGGTAGAACAGTTAAGGTAGCAGTATTTTCTTGGGTAATCCATGTTTCTTCCAGGGCTAGAATGTAAATTGATTGAATGGCAGTATAGACCCAGGCAAACTGAAATGCTATGTCATCTAGAGGCACCTTGCAAAGGTGCACAAGCCATGACCGGCTGTAACAGTGACAAGCCCGCAACTTAATCTAGCTAAGTTTATTGTTATATTCGTTTTGGCACCCTACAAAAATTGTCAACACATATATCCTTTATACTAACATTAGATGGATACAGAAAAGATAGCATAGTCACAAGAAAGGCTGACAGGGACATCTGTGAAGCTTTTTCTGTGCTACAGTGGGAAGCAGCTGAGGGAATGGGAAAGAGACAGGGAACGAGTCACACATGACCAGTGCACACGCCACTAGTAGCCCCTGGAAACAGAGTAGAGCAGCACAGCTGAGCTTCACCGAGTGCCACAAGCATTTAACGGCAAAGGGAACAAATTTTCACCTGAACGCGTATCCTTTAAATAAATCGCTGAAAGTGTAGTGTCTATATACACTACTGTTCAAAAGTTTGGGGTCATTGAAATGTTCTTGTTTTTCCATGAAAACATACATGAAAAAAGTTTGAATAGCGAATATAGCAAAATGAATAGGAAATATAGTCGTTGACAAGGTTAGAAATAATAAATTATTTTTAATTGAAATGATAATTGTGTCCTTCAATTCAAATCCTCCAGAACTTTGACATTCTATTTGTCAATTTGTTGAGACAGTCTGAAGAGATTGCACCCCATGCTTACTGAAACACCTCCCACAAGTTGGATTGGTTTGATGGGCACTTCTTACGTACCATACGGTCAAGCTGCTCCCACAACAGCTCAATAGGTTTGAGATACGGTGACTTCCTTCTACGAGAACCCTACACCCTGTACAAATCTCCCAGTTTATCTCCATCAAATCACACCAAGACCATCACATTGCCTCCATCATGCTTGACAGACGGCGCCAAGTACTCCTCCATCATCGTTTCATCTGACTAATGTTCCTCTTTGTGATCTGAACACCACAGACTTAGATTTGTCTGTATATAACACTTTTTTATGATCTTCTTCTGTCCAGTGTGTGTTCTTTTGCCCATCTTAATCTTTTCTTTTTATTGGCCAGTCTGAGATATGTTTTTTTCTTTGCAACTTCGCCTAGAAGACCAGCATCCTGGAGTTGCCTCTTTATTGTTGACGTTGAGACTGGGTACTATTTAATGAAGCTGCCAGTTGAGAACTTGTGAGGCGCCTGTTTCTCAAATTAGACACTCTAATGTATTTGTCTTCTTGCTCAGTTGTGCACCAGGGCCTTCCACTCTGGTTAGTGCCAGTTTGCACTGTCCTGTGAAGAGTGTAGTATACAGAGTTGTACAAGATCTTCATTTACTTGGCAATTTATTGCATGGAATAGCCTTCATTTCTCTGAACAAGAATAGACTGAGTTTCAGAAGAAAGTTCTTTGTTTCTGGCCATTTTGAGTTGTAATTCAACTCAAAATTGCTGATACTCCAGATACTCAACTAGTCTAAGGAAGGCCTGTTTTATAGCTTCTTTAATCAGCACAACAGTTTTCAGCTGTGCTAACATAAATACAAAACAGTTTTGTAATGATCAATTAGTCCTATAAAAGATAAACGTGGATTAGCAAACACAATGTGCCATTGACACAGGAGTGATGGTTGTTGACAATGGGCCTCTGTACAACTATGTAGATATTCCATTAAAAAAATTGTTTCCAGCTACAATAATAATTTCCAACATTTACAATATCTGCACTATATTTCTGATCAACTTGATGTTATTTTAATGGACGAAAAATAGCTTTTTAAAAAATAAACAAAGACATTTCTAAGTGACCACAAACCTTTGAACGGTAGTGTATATATACACTCAAGGTGGAGCCGCCGTTGATTGGTCTTGTTGGTCCAGCACATCCCACAGATGCTCAATCAGATTGAGATCTGGGGAACTTGGAGGCCAGGGCAGCACCTTGAACTCTTAATCGTGTTCCTCAAACCATTCCTGAATGTGTGCAGTGTGGCAGGGCGCATTATCCTGCTGAAAGAGGCCACTGCCATCAGGGAATACCATTGCCATACCATTGCCACAAAGGGGTGTTCCTGGTCTGCAACAATGTTCAGGTAAGTGTGTCATGTCAAATCGACGTCTACCTGAATGCCTGGACCCAGGATTTCCCAGCAGAACATTGGCCAGAGCAACACATTCCCTCCACTGGCTTGTGGTCTTCCCACAGTACAGCAGGCGTACATGGCTGTCCATGTGATGTAAAAGAAAACGGGACTCATCGGACCAGGCAACCCTATTCCACAGCTCCAAGGTCCAGTTGCGATGCACGCATGCCTATTGTAGGCACTCTAGATGGTGGACAGGGGTCATCAGGGGCACTCTGACCGGTTTGCAGCTACGCAGCCCCATACGCAGCAGGGTGGGATGCACTGTGTGTTGTGACACATTTCCTCCTGTAACCTTCATTAAAATTCTCTGTGACTTGTGCCACACTAGACCTTCTGTTGGTTCAGACCAAATGGGATAGCCTTGTTGCCCTCGAGCATCAATTAGCCTTGGGTGACCAAAACTCTGTCGCCAGTTTGTGGTTTGTCCCTCCTCGGACCACTGTCGGTAGGTACTCACCACTGCTGACAACAAGCCTTGCTGTTTCAGAGCATCCAACACTTAGCTACAAGAACTGATTGTTCGCTTACCATGTAATCTCCCCAGACCTTGACATGTGCCCTTGTTAGGAGATGATCAACAATATTCGCTTCACCTTTGAGTGGTCATAATGTTTTAGCTCATCAGTGTATGTATGTATGTGTGTATGTATTAAATTACAATTTATTAAGTGTATTACTTCTTTTGTTTTTTTCTATTTGCCAGTCCTTGTTTTACAGTCTCAGCATTACCCTATCGTGACTCAAATGGGGAGCGTAAAAGAGAGCCATGTGGATTCATGCAAAAGTAATAAAATATGGATTAGGGAGACCAACCAGTGTAGAAAGGTCAGAGGAAAAGTCCTTGGCTATTGTTTAAACTTGAAACAGGCAGATGAAAGTGTGAGCATGTTTGTGAGTGTGCATGGGTGCACGTGACACTGCTTATGTCGGAATTGGAATCAATAAAACCAGATTTTATGGAAAGATACAGAAAGATGGTATATCACTGTGTTTGTGCCCCCTCACAGTACCATCACCTGAGAATCAGGTGGCAAGAAACAACCTGCCATCACCTCCTTTTGCCGTGGCACTGGGCAACACGACTTCTTATGGGTTAGAACAGAGAGCTAGAGTACTGGTGCATTAAACACATCAATCCTTTTTAGACAGACAAAGACACAAAATGCAGTGATTATGCATATTCCTGAAGTCAAAATGTATGCATATCATGAGCAGAAATCTGACATAAAGAAACGCGGGACTCATTTCACTGTGATTTGGCTGCGGCGGCTGACAAAAGCTCCATAAAGATTTAGTACTATATGATCACGTCTGAGGGTGTTGTAATGCATTTTAGGGATGCGTGTTAGAGAGCACTGAGTTATGGAGAACGCACTGAGGTGAGTTTCAAACAGCATACATAATATCCATCACATTAACGCGTTTGTGTTTCAGCTCAAGGCTTTCAGGCTTTCTGACTAACATCTGACGCTGAGCAACCCTGCTAACTGCCCTTACGTTCCACTATGTTCACAACATGCAGGCCAGTCTCTCAGGGCTTTCTATGGCCAACACACACACACACACACACAAACACACACACACACACTACCATAACAATACCAAGTAAATATTTTAACTGACGGATCTTCAATGTTTAGTGTAATAAGGTTCTAGACAGATAGGTTTCAGATCTGAAATGTTCTAACTTGTTTTAGAATATAGCCACTGTAATATGCTGGTGAGACCTAAGGGTTGTAGCTTTTACTTTAGGCCTATGCCTACCTGAGGACGGTGAGCATGGCGGCATACAGTAGGTATGACAGCTGTAGGTCCCTGTTAGGGCCTCGTTAGGACTCTGGACACGTGGGCTGTCATCTGCTCTGGCTGGCTGGCAAGCTGGTTGGCTGTGGTTTGGATCAGCAGCAGGGGTGAATGAGGGCAGTCATCAGAACAGTCAGACACAGCTACGAGGCATTAGGCCCTGGGCTCCCTACCTTACAGCATCTACTCTTCCTGCATCTCGATTGATCTGTCCACAACCATAAAGCGTGACGTTCATATGGCTGGAGGGACGCTGTGAATGTATGCTGGATGAGCCTGAGTGGGTGTTTGTGTCAGTGATTGGTGTTCATGTTAATACAGCATCGTGGAGAGTGTGCGTTGTGCGTGAATGATAGTGCGCGTCTGCTTTATCCGTAGGTGGAGTGGTGGGCGCGGGATGGGGAGTTGGTGTGGGAGAAAACAGACCGTAGGTCATCTCTGTGTAGTTCACTTAACAGCTTGCTTCGATATCGGGTCTTGAAAGCTTAACCTCGGCTCAACGTTCAAGCATGTCATCTTTCAGAAAGTAGCGTGAACATGTGAAGCCGGTCAAGCCTGGCTTTTGCTAGGGGATCTGCAACAGAGGTAACTGCAACTATGCTCACCACACTACAGTGCTCTCAAAATGTCCATCTTCCTGCATCTGGATATGCTATATCCATGATGTACCACTGGTAATGCCTGTATATTAAATATTCATATCATCTTATTTTAAGTTGTATGCCAACCAACCCTTTGTATAGAATTGCATGTCAACTTTGGGTACATCACATATACTCTGTCTTCATATGTTGTCTACCCAGCAATCTAAACTTAATAGCCGGATTGGACGTAAATCCCTGTTCCACGCAATTCAGAAATTAATCTATCCAACTTCAATTCTATTCAATGATATTTACTGAGAAACCATTGGAATTTTAATTGGAGTTTCTTTCACCTTTTGAATTAACAGGAATTGAAATAGAATTGGCCCAAACCCTGTTTAGTTAGTTGCAGTTAGTTTGTTAATTTGGATCCTATTGCTCCTGCCTGAGTGAAAGCTACTCTTCCTGGGTTCCACAGAAAACATAACCAATAACAAACCATGATACACTGTAAGCCCACAAATGTATTATATAACAAAGAAAGTTGTAATAATCATAGCCAAACACCAACTAGGCAGGCATTGCATATGCCCAGGGTCCCTTACGTCCAGGGTTCCTTACCCCTAGGATCCTTTCCCTCAAGGGTCCTTATCCAGGACCCCTATCCTCCAGGGTCCCTAACATCCAGGGTCCTTTACCTCCAGGGTCCCTAACCTCCAGGGTCCTTTACCTCTGGGGTCCCTTACCTCCAGGGTCCTTTACCTCCGGGGTCCCTTACCTCCAGGGTCCTTTACCTCCAGGGCCCCTAACCTCCAGGGTCCCTAACATCCAGGCTCCCTTACCTCCAGGGTCATTTACCTCCAGGGTCCCTAACCTCCAGGGTCTCTAACCTCCAGGGTCCTTTACTTCCAGGGTCCTTTACATCCAGGGTCCCCCATTGGTTTTGTTTATCATTCTTCCTCAGAGGTCATATAAGAATAGCTAATTATAGGAAATTAGCAAATGATAGGAAAGTAACTGTAAAACTTCACTTGTTTTCTAAAAAGTAAAACTATACTTTTCTCTCTGCCCAATAACGAAATCAGTAGATTGGAAATATATAAAAATGCACAGAAAGCAAATCTCATATTTCAAATGTTTAGAATTACATGACGTAGCAACATATTTCAAATTACAGAAAAAGCAACACCCATGAACTATAAAATATTTCAACCTGCCATCAACAGGGGGCCCACCAACTTGTTTTTAACCAAAGACTTGAGGCTATGTGTAAGCATATTGATGAATAATGTTTTGATTGCATGTGTGATCCATATTGTAAAAGCCATACAAATGGGTTAATTTAGGAGAGAGAGAATTACATCAGGGGATCAGAGGTGGGGCTGACGCCAGCTGAAGGGATCAGCCCCTGCCTCTCTCTCTGTTGAAAGCATTTAAGCAGAAAACCAGGAGAAATAATTCAGAGTCAAGACTGTCTGGGAATGTATGACCATAGAATACTTCTTAAAACCATGTCTGGAAAAAACACAGACTTACTTTCAAACAAAGGAATCAGCCTTTAGAGAAGAAGCACTAATTCATGTGGGCAATTATTTGTGTTTGTTCTGAGACCTCACTGCAAAACGTATGTTTTTTAAGAATGCCCATCAGAAGCTAATGTTACTGTTATTAGGAGTTTGATATTCAAGATATATACGTGACAGAGTTAAACATGCATACATGATAAAGTTTAACTTAAGATACCTCATTAGAATATATAGCTAAATGTGGTACAGCCAGACATTAAGAGTAAGGGGTGTTTTTTAATAGGTGCATTGAGTGTTGCATGACAAATTAATGAAATTTAATAACTATGTACTGTAAGTATTCGTTTACCTAAGTTCCATTTATATAATATTAATTTATAAATATATGACAGTCATTGTAACATACAGTTCATATAAAAAGTCTAAACACCCCTGTTAAAATGCTAGGTTCTTGTGATGTAAAAGAATAAGACAAAGATAAATCATGTCAGAACTTTGTCCATCTTTAATGTGACCTATAATGTGAACAATTCAACTGAAAAACAAACTGAAATCTTTGAGGGGGAAAAATAAAAAATAAAAAACTCACAATAACCTGGTTGCATAAGTGTGCACACCCTTTAACTAATACTTTGTTGAAGCACCTTTTGATTTTATTACAGCGCTCAGTCTTTTTGGGTAGGAGTCTTTTAGCATGGCACATCTTGATGTGGCAATATTTGCCCACTCTTCTTTGCAAAAGCGCTCCAAATCTGTCAGATTGTGACGACAACTCCTGTGCACAGCCCTCTTCAGATCACCCCACAGATGTTCAATTGGATTCAGGTCTGGGCTCTGGCTGGGCCATTCAAAAACGTTAATCTTCTTCTGGTGAAGCCATGCTTTTGTGGATTTGGATGTGTGCTTTGGGTCGTTGTCGTGCTGAAAGGTGAACTTCCTCTTCATCTTCAGCTTTCTACCGGTCACCTGAAGGTTTTGTGCCAAAATTGCCTGGTATTTGGAACTGTTCATAATTTCCTCCACCCTGATTAAGGCCCCGGTTCCAGCTGAAGAAAAACAGCCCCAAAGCATGATGCTGCCACCACCATGCTTCACTGTGTGTATGGTGTTCTTTGGGTGATGTGCAGTGTTGTTTTTGCGCCAAACATACCTTTTGGAATTATGGCCAAAAAGTTCAACCTTGGTTTCATCAGACCATAACACATTTTCCCACGTGCTTTTGGGGGACTTGATGTTTGTTTTTGCAAACTTCAGCCGGGCTTGGATGTTTTTCTTTGTAAGAAAAGGCTTCCGTCTTGC
>JACXGI010003290.1:0-22506 GCA_016801175.1 Esox masquinongy | reverse complement strand
ATCACATGTAGCACACAGCCAGTACTTGCCAGAAATTCCTGCATTTCCTTTAATGTTGCTGTAGGCCTCTTGGAAGACTCCCTGACCATTTCTCTTCTTGTCTTTTCATCAATTTTGGAGGGACGTCCAGTTCTTGGTAATATCTTTGTTGTGCCATATTTTCTCCACTTGATGATGACTGTTTTCACTGTGTTCCATGGTATATCTAATGCTTTGGAAATTCTTTTGTAGCCTTCTCCTGACTGATATCTTTCAACAATGAGATCCCTCTGATGCTTTGGATGCTCTCTGCGGACCATAGCTTTTGGTCTGAGATGCAACTAAGAAAATGTCAGGAAAATCCTACAAGAACAGCTGAACTTTATTTGTGATTAATCAGAGTCACTTTAAATGGCAGGTGTGTATTGACTTCCATTTAACATGAGTTTGAATGTGATTGGTTAATTCTGAACACAGCCGCATCTCCAGTTATAAGAGGGTGTGCACACTTATGCAACCAGGTTATTGTAAGGTTTTTATTTTTAATTTTTCCCCCTCGAAGATTTCAGTTTGTTTTCAATTGAATTGTTCACATTATAGGTCACATTAAAAATGGAAAAAGTTCTGACATGATTTATCATTCTTTTACATCACAAAAACCTGGCATTTTCACAGGGGTGTGTAGACTTTTTATATCCACTGTACATGCAAACATCGATAAAATCTAAATGGAGGCAAACCACTTTTCAAGACACTGTCGACTTTACAACAAGCTAGAGTGCAGGGAGCTGGACCCCGTGATATCAGAGTACTGGATTTGATCCTGGGCACGGCAGACAAAGGCCCTGCTCTGTTAATGAGATAGCTGTGAACGGGGGCTGAAGAGGCTCTTCCCCCCTGACTGGCTGCGTTATTTATTCCAGACCAGATCAATAGTTTATGTTGTGCTGTACAGCTCCCCACTGAAAGGTCAATAACAAATGAGAGATGGAAAGCTGTGCTTTATTACCCACGTGTGTTTAAACTGCCATCGTTGGCTGTTGCTGGCCCCACAGTAATTGTACTGGATTTGAAGGCTGCTGAGTGTAGAGAGCTTAGTCCAAACAGGGTCAAGTCAGTCACCTCAAACTGACATTACTGCATTTTCAAACTGAGGAATGAAAAACAGGCGTGGGAACCAACTATTGGAGGGAGATTTGGCCTATAAATAAACAGCATTGACAATAGGCTACATCAAATCAAAGGAAACCGACATTTACACAAAACAATATAAAACAATATGATTATACATTCTACTATGTAAGAATAATTTAAAGTGTTTTGATTGAGGTTATACTTAGGGTTGCAATGCAAAGTAAGAGCTTATTCAAGGTACTGTGAGAAAGAAAATGAGATTCAGAGGGTTTTGTGAATGCGGTTACTTTCTGATAATCCACTTAGTGAATGTGGGATTTCCTTTCACCCCCTACAACACAGACCACTTTGAGGCACTGTGAGTAAACAATTTCTATAAGCTTATACAGTATACTTTCAAGAACAACTAAAGATGAATGGCATGCAATGAGAATAAAAGGAATTCACTACACTAATATCTCTAACTCAAACATCTAGACATTAGCACCTTCGCATTGGGTTTAGACCGGAGGCCCCATTTGGCAGGTGACCTCAGACCATCAGCCAATAAAACAAAATGTAATTACGGGCCCTGGATAAAAAAAAGGAAAATATAATTATTTGACTTGCCAGTGGCTGACTGACAGTTGTCCACATTTGGAATAGTAATAAGTGATTGTATCAGGCTCAATGGATTGGCTGAGTTTAATATTCATAATTTGGCTAGGCATTCATATTCAAAGCCATGTGACAACACTGTTTGCAGTAATTGTAATTATGGGAATGACCAGTTTGTTGATGAGCATAAAGGATGTGAAAACCATAGAAAATCCAGGCTCGCCTACAATACCAAGACTGTGGAGTAGTGTATATCCCAAGATTAAAATTACATCCCAGTTTTTTACAAGGGGGTTATTTTCAAACCTTTCTCTGGTAAAATGTGATTAAAAAAAAATACAGTCCCACCAGAATCATTGGCCACTTTGGTAAAAATCAAAATATAATTATTAACCTGATAATACTCACAATTATGAGCAAAATCCAACCACCATTAAGTGAATTTAAAATGTAATTAAAAAAGTGCAGGCAAACTATTAAAATAATTATTTATTATTATTATTTATTTATAATCTTCCACATTTAATCACGATGAATTGCAATTTTAGAATGTGTTCAGAATGTGTTAGGAGAACACATACCAGGAGATCTGATCCAATGCAGTATCTCTCCAGATTCTTGTTCCTCACTCGTCCCACTAGGCTACGTAAAATTTTATAATTGTTTCACCAAGTAGGGCTTGCCACTAGCTACCACTACCAAACACGCAAGACAACTTGCCAGCTTTGTTTGCTTAAATTTGATCTAAAATAGCTTCTGTGCATCTCTGTAGTAGCAAACCTAGTAAAACGTTTTATTGATGACAATGACAGTAAAAGAGTGTCTTCGGCTTGAATACTCACACTAGTCTTTGAGTAATTATAACTGTGTGTTGTAGCTAGACGGCTAATGTGTATTCAAGCAATGATTATGAAAATCCCTCACACAGTGCGAGAAGGGAAAGGTCCCATAATAACCGTCCGTTCTATCAAAGTGACTCCGAACACCTTATTACACTCCCCAAACACATATGCAGGTATTCCCTTTGTAGACGACTACTATTCACTACAGCCGATGGAATTGTTTGTTCACGGTAATAGATGGTGATACCCAGCGATTGACTTGGCCTGAAATGAGTGCAGGAACTGCCAAACCGCACATAAGACTACGTTCATCAACATGCATGGGTTAATAAGGCTTGTTCGAATAAGGCTTGCTTTTTTGCCTAAAAATTGAACTGGATTAGAAGTACCGGAACGCCATTCCGGACCGTTCCGGCCCAAGTCATGCACTGGCTATACCCAATAAACTGGGTACAGAGTGCATTCTTTATCTGCTATTTAAACTCGCCTTCGTCTCCAGAGCAAATAAACTTGAATTCAAGCCACCACGTCAACCTATTTGATATTTTAATAAACATAACAGATAACAGATTAATACTCTTTTATTAAAACATGTTTACTTGCCAACAGATGAAATTTGAAATGATACACCAACTCCCTTGTATTGTTGGCTTTAGCAGAAATATTATAGATTTTTTATTCCAAAGATATTTAATGAATATCACAATAAATTGATCCAGAAGGGACGAGATAATCTTAGATTGGCCCTTTAATGTCAACCCAATGTCAGTTCTGGGCCCCCCCTACCCTGGGCCCGGGACAACAGACCCATTTGTCCCCCCCTATCGGCGGGCCTGAATACACATTATCAAACTCCACTATATAGTATATAAACTTGTACAACTCGGACAACTTAGCATTTCAATCGGTTGCTTCACTTGCTCTGAGACACTGAAGAAGTGTTTTCCTTTGCTCCGTAAGAGTTTCAGCTTTTGTGGGGCGATGGTACCAGTCCTTCATGGGTGACAGTGGTCATTGCGATTAGAGAATCGTTGGTTCGAGCCCCGGTTGGGGCGGTCGCAGCAAAGCTGCTACACTGGTGCCTGTTAGGCTCTGCGCAGTTGCTGAAGTTGCTGCAGAAGGGGAGGTCAAACAGGGGTGTGCGTAACGACTGTAAAATGGCTCGTCCGTTAGCGTTGCGGACAGCAGAGGTAGCATCACTTGCTCTGAAACACGCAACCAGTCGTTTCCCCTGCTCAACAGGCTTTTGTGCGATATTGGTACAGACGCTCCGTGGGTGACGGCGGTCGTTGTGTTCAGAGGATCACTGGTTCCAATGCATTGTGGGACGGTAGGAGCGAAAATGTTGCTCTGGCAATATTTGTTCCACAGTGAAAATGTTAGCAACATTTTAAAAAGAAATGATGGAGGATATTGTAGGTAGGGGTTCTTCTTCAAATGTGTACTGGGAACCAGGGCCCACCAACATATGGAAGGATCCTCCCAGAACCTCTTTAAGAGTGGTTCATTTTACATTCATGCAATAAAGCATGGAGTGCGTGAGGTAATACGCTGCAAAATCATCCAAAAGTGCAATTTCTACTGTCCCAAATGACAGATTATACATCCTAAATTACAATGGCTGTTTTTTAGTATGTTAACAGCTTGCTGCTGTTAACATACACTATTTAGAGAGAAGAGAAGGCCAGTGCCTGATACACATGTCACTTGCCTTACATCTAAGCCGAGGAAGTCAACATTATTTATGTATACAGGTTAAGTTACATGTACTTAAAGAACATTTTCGGAATGTAACTTAATGAGAACACTACTGTTTTTTTTGCAATTCAATTATATTATTATTCCACTTCAAAGTGTTGCTAATGGATTAATTACATATGTATGAATATAAGGTGTACTGTAACAACTTAGTTCATTTAATTAATATGGGTAAAATAGATATAGTATACAACCGAATAATCTTGTAAAATAACAATCTGCCCTGCTTAAATAATAATAATTTCATATAACAGCAATATGTTTACTGTCAAAGTATAATATTAGATGTAAGAAATACTAATAATACTTAAATACTAATACTTAAGTATAGCTGGAGACTTCTTTACTCTTACTTCAGTTGTTTACTAAAGCACAGTTACATGTGGGTTTATTTTCACCCCTTTTGTGCTTACAGTTCATCCCCCAAAGTTGTCCTGTTGTTTAAATGTTTTGTAAGAGAGTAATTGGTTGTTAGCTTTTGCATAGCGATTACTTCCCTGTCCCTAAGAATGTTATATAATTCTCCAAAACACTCCAAACCAACACACACAACGTTAGAATTCATTTCTGTCTTTTCACCCATTAAAAGCTACCAATTATTTAAACAAAGCAAGTCCATTCAACCGAAGACATAAGCTGAATTGGTTGAATTAGCCTTTGTCTGTGACTATACAAAATATACAAGAACAACAAATACATTTTTTTTGGGGAAAATAGAGTTCAAGTTCAAAAACAGTGAAAAGCAAATTCCTTCCAGCACTACTTTTACTTGAGTAAATGACAAGACTAGCAACAATGCTTTCACTCAAGTACAGATTTGCAGAACTACCCACCAATGCAATTGTTTTGTTTTTAAATTTGGTGTTACCACTAGCCAAACTAGTGCATATAAACGCGTATGAGGAAATTGCACTATATAATAAAACAAAAAAGAAATATTCCCTGTGTGAAGATACTGTCTCCCTAAACAAAGATGCTTCCGGTTTCTCGTTTCCTGTTAAGAATGCTTGATTGTATAGTCATCTCCATCTCTAAATACATCATCTGAGGTGTTTCACACAGAGGCTTAATATAGATATGTTATATACAGTAGATAATTGTTTAGCTCCTACGTCTGCAGGCAATGCTTTAATAGGGTATGATAAATAATAATATAGACAAGTGTTGCATTAATTGGGCCATAGGTCTGAGATGATTGTGGCTCAGTAAACCATGTCTGTTTAAATAGACAATGGTGTGGTTCCATTCAGTATAGATCTCTATCGGTGACATAATAGGTCTGAGAGCGAAATGGACCTCCATAAACTATGGCAAACATCTATGGATTTATTGATTAGGGAGCCATCCCGTATTTCCTATTCGCTGTGATAGATTTGACACAGGGGAGTCTGCCGCGGGAGGTTGAGCTGAAATATGGTCCCACCTTAAAACTCCCTACCATAATAACCCTTTTGCCTTTTTCTGCCCGTGTCCTCCTTGCTCTACTCCATAAACTCAGTTCGTGTCCTGCTCTCTCTGTTTCCTCACTCACTTTGCTTTGCAGTTCAAATGACTATTTGCACTGTTAAGCCTGTCATAACCAACCTCCGTGTGAAGACAAATGCACACATCTACAAATGCGTGAACACGTACAGACACACACACACATGCACGCATACACCATACATGCATACGCCGTACACGCGCCACGCACGCTGTGCACACAGCACTTTAAACAATACACGTTGACTGATCCTGTGGATGCTAACTGCTTTTCCCTGTTAATCAATGTGTTCCGTCTTTCTGTAGGGCCCTATTGTGGCAGTACTGTAAATACAACGGTAATGATTTAGCCCTCAGTTGTGATGCAGCGACAGGCTAATGAGAGGAGCACCGTGGACGGAGGAGAGAGAGAGTAAGGCCTCACTCGGATCCAACTGTCTGGGTGAGAATGCGACCAATCACGATACGACACACACAACCAGTTGAGAAACATACGAGCGCCAGCACAATACACGTTAACCACGCGTCATTGTAAAACACTGTCTATACAAACAAACAGAACCCCAATACAATCAACTTTACACACATCCAGCCACTGCGCAAAACAGAGAAAGACACAATGCAAGGCTGAAGTACAGTAGAGACTTAACAATGCCTGCTGATTCATATCCACAGTAATTCATTGCACACATAGAAACTCAAGACAAACACTGACATCCAGAGAAAATTGGTTTGGGCACACCTATGGCTATTACTATGGCTGCAGTCCACACTGTGTACATTACTACTCAGCCACTGAACTTGAGAAGGACCCATGGTGAGAATGTTAAATGAGATGACACGTGATCCAGTCAGGTTGAGCACCTCACTTCAGATTGAGATTAGTCTGAAACATTATCACAGGGACTCGGCCTGAGGGCATGTTTCTGATTAATTACTACATTTGTGTAACTGAGCGCTTCTTCACTCGTCATCACATTCTGGATGGATAGATCATCGATAGTGAAGACTGATAGCAGGACAATTATAGCACTGGTGTTGCTTAATCAAACTCTGTTTTTAAACTTAATAAAAGCCATCCATTTCTATCAGACCAAGGACGTAGAAGTCTGACCATTATAATAGTAGTATACCATGTATGAATGAGTATGAACAGTGAGAGCGCTGCTCTGTAATGATTCAACTGTACAAAAATGTCAAGTGGTAAAGGGTATTCATGTCTTTTTGTTATTGCATGAAATTTGAAATGGAAAATTAGTTTAAAAAACAACATGCAAATTGGGGTGAGTCAGTGGTTAAGAGCCTTAAGACAGTGTTCTAATAATTGAACAGTATAGCTGTAGACTCAATTACAAACAGACACAAATTTTCTCCCTTCATAAACACAGTAGTGCCACATTCATTTGACATTCCCTGTCTGTTCTTCAGTGAGTTTTACAGGCTCTGGGGCCAATGGAGGCAGATAAGAAGAAAAAAAAATAAAGTTCCAAAGTGTTTGTGTTTTTTGTGTGTCACCGCACAAAAAACATATGACACTGTCACAGCATCATGGGAAGGCCAGGCACACAAAGGCAGGGGGCGAGAGAGATAGGGAGAGAGAGAGGGAGAGAGACAAAAAAGAGAGCATCAAAATCCAGATATAGTACAAATATCAGGCTGGAAACTGTGAAGAGATATTGTGCATTCTGATACGAAGAGGCTTCGAGGCCAAAGGCTTCACAGGGCAAAACAACACGTCCCTACAGAGCTTTAACCCACAGAACGATCCACAGGCAGTAACAAGGCTGGGGGAAACTACAACAAACAAAGCTAATACTGGATACAGTCAGTAAATTCAAAGAAATTCTGGGTACAGTTTCGAAAATATTTAAGAAAGAAAATATCAAAAGGTTTTAGACAGACAAATCTATTAACTCAAAAGATAGGAGTTAAAATAAATATTGATCAATAAATAATAGCCTACTGTGGTTCTGGAGATCAATAACACAGCTTAATAAACTACTCAATGTCAGAAATGTATTTCAGGATAAACCACAGGAGAAGAGGAGGGCCAACAGGCAAAGTCAGGACAACAACCTGGGAAGTTAAGCCCCCACACAGAAAATCACAAGTGTGTGAAAACAGGGGTTTAAAATGTGACGGAACTTACAGATGTGAAGTTCTGCGGACCGCATGGTTCTCCTCGGTACTTGCAGGAGAGCAGCATGTCCTCGAGCTGATGGCTCAGCCTGTCCATAAACTCCATGTTGGTGCCTTCAAAATTCCTGGGGGGCAGGAACAGTCTAAAGTCTGACAGCTTGCTGAACCAGGCCTGACTGTCCTCCTGAAGAAGGTCCAGCACCATGGGCCTCACTGTCCGGTTGGCCAGCAGCAGGCCCAGCCAGTGGCCGGCGAAATACAGGTCACTCTTGGTGAGTTTGTAAAGCCGGACAGGGTTGTTGTTGCAGATAGTGAGAGTGGGGAAGGGCAGCTCCTTGGCCCACTCTGTGTGGACCCGTGTGTACGTGGGGAAGGAGAGCCAGTGGAGCAGGCGGTTGGAGGACCAGGACAGAAGCAGGCCCAGTGAGGTGCACAGGGCCAGCAGCCAGAAGGCCCGATGGCCCAGGGAGCCGCCGGGGACACACACATGCCTGAGGCCGTGCAGACGTGTCCTGGCCAGCAGAGTAGATGTGATTGAGGACGGGCCTGGCCTCGCAGGACGACGCGGGCGACCTCTCCTCACCACGACTGGGGATCCCCGCTGGAGACAGCGCCCCTCTAGAGCCATGGCTGCCCACAGCGCTCCTAGTGCCGCGGGAAAGGCTTCATCTCCCGGCCAGGCCTCAGGGGCCGGGGCCCACATGGAGCTCCAGGGCACCGATATCCCCACTGATGTAACCTACACCTGAATGTGTGCTTATCTGGTCCGATGGCTGTGGCAGACTCTATGCACACACTCCTCTCTCACACACACATACACACTCTGTCTCACATTCACACACACACACACACAAAAACTCACAACCACTCCACTGCAGTGTCTTATTTGCTGTTGCTGGCGTCCTGTTTTACTCCTCCGCTACTTGTTACTCTACTTTTCCCTTAGTCCGTCTGATTTCTTTGACCTGGGAGGGACCAACTCATTCAACTCGGCAGAAAAAAAGACTTTCAACCACGCAAGTGTGTGCCGAGCGATGCAGCTTCTAACATGAGCAAATTCAGCATCCACCACAGTTTATGTGATACAGAGCAAAAGCAAGAGCCCAGAACGAGAGAGATAGAAAGAGAGAGGGGTAAAATAAGGGAAAGAGAGGGGGAGGAGTGTCTTTGAGAAAAAGCGGCAAGATGAGCTTAGCGGAACAGACAGAATCAAAGAAGAGGATGAAGGAAGTGATGACAAGAGAGCAGTGAGTCTCGAGGCTGTTGTGGTTCTATCTGGTGCAGTCTGTCAAAGAAGGGCTCGTCCTGCCGGTTCGCTCTGCTCCTCCGGTGGTCGTCTCTCTGTCAACCGGCTGCTGACTGTTCGGACTTCGTCCACTTCGTTCCACTCCACTCAGTGACGCTCAGCCTGGTTCAACCTGCTTCACGCTCCACCATCCCCTCGAGAAGAGGCTGGAAGTGTCTCCGTTCCACCGCTAACGCAAGCAGCCACGCATCTCTAATTGCCTTGGTTATTCTCTCGTGCTATTTTCTTCCTCCATCTCTCTCTCACATGTACCCTCTTGGCTCCTAGCCCTCCCCTTTTCCCATCTGTCACGCTTGAACTCTGTCTTTTTCTCTCTCTCGCTCTCTCTCTCTCGGGTGAAGGAGCATGTGTTGTGTCCTGCAGGTGACTACGCTCAGCCAGCTCTCCCGTGTAGACACGCGACTCACTCCCAGACGCACACAAATACACTCGCAGAGTGAGAGGAGCACATGAATGCACAAGCACACACACACACACACAAACACTGCGTATCCCTGTGTGAGACCTGACCAGAGTGGATAGAATATCTGTTCGGTCACGCTCAGTTCCCAGAATTTCTCCAGTCCCGGTCCTCTTGCTTTTCTTCCTTTTCTAAAAATACTTGTCTCTCCAAATCAAATTCATCAACTTGCCCTCATGCTCCTCCTCCTCTCTCATGTCCAAAGCCTTTTCAGCTCCTCCCCCAACTGGGTTTTCCTTCCTCCTCCTCTTCTTCTTCGTTCTTCCACGCACACGTTCACTCTCTTTTCTCTGCTTGAAGGAAAGCTCTGGGGCTATGCACTTTGTGTCTCTCTCTCTTTCCTTCCTGTTTGCTCCCTTAATACTATCCCACCCTCATGCAGATACTGCCCTGTTCTCCTCAGTATTCCTGTCTTTCTCCTGGTCAGGCAGGCTGTTCTTCTCCTCAAAGCGTTTGTCCTTTCAGTGCTCCTTTTCTCTCTTCCTGCGCCACAGCTCTGTCCACCCAAACAGTGAGAGAGCGAGCGATAAGAGTATTTCAGTCTGAGAGCGTGAGCTCTCTCTCTTCCTCTCTCTATCTATTTCTCTTTCTACATCCTTCGTTTCTCTCTGCTTGTCTGCTGCTGCCACGACTTACTTCAACAGGAGCAGCGAAAGTGTGTGTTTAGGTGTGTTTAAGTGTTTGTGTGTGCATGCACATGTGCATGCGAGTGTGTGCCTGTGCTCAGAGGGAAAAAAGCAAACTGCACCCTGCTGAATTATTGCTTTGCCTTTCCCTCTTTCAATCTCGTCTTCTCTATTTCTCTCTGTATTCTCTGACTTCCTGAAATACACACAAAAACAACCAGCCAGAATGTGAAATGGGACTGGCCCTTTAGTTGAATATTCAGTGTGTTTTAGTAACTTGGATTATGTTGTCAACATTATGGGGAGGACACAAAGACACTGTCAAAATTAAGCAGATAAAGAAAAAGGATGAATGTCGGATTGAATTAGAGTCGCTACTCATGATGAAGAAAATTGTCGAGAAAAACAAGGAACTGAAGTACAGAATACAAAAGCTCTGTTGGACACCCAAGATACCAAGCCATTGCACATATCAAACCAAACATTGCACATATAGCTTGTCATTGCCAACTAACGCTCTTGAGCTAAACCCATTACCACCATAGCAGATGGACAAAAAATGGACTTGTCTTCTAGAAGGGTGAGCTCAGATGTGCTCTCCGGTGAGATCCCTTGGGGGAATCTGTTCCCTTGACATTTACAACCCATTTGCACCCACACATTTTCACACCATATAGCGGATGATTTTAACAACTAATACAGCGCACACGTAATGCGTGCCATTCAACAAAATTTAGGAACGCATGGAGAAGGTCGATAATGACGAGTTTTTGCAGTTGTCATGTCAAAGCGTACGTTCTGAGGAAAGCATGAGACATGAGTTTAGCAGAAGATAGACGGTGTCATCATAATAAGTCCGCAGAATTTGCTCACTCAGTGATTTGATGGGTCATCTTGGACAGTTTCAGCAACAGTCCATTCACACAGCACTGTCCAGAGCAGTTATAATGTCATAGCAATTTAGCAAAAAAGCAAATGGGCTGTAGGGATCATTTACCCAATTACATGACATAATGACATATTGGTTCGTTGCCCTGTCAGCAGTCTATGTTCAATGCTTGAAACTGATCTATGCCTTGTTTCCCAGGCAGTTTTTGAATTCTATTGATTTACAATATCCGTGAAATCCTCTTATCTCTGAAACAAAGGCTTTTTGGAAAAAAACAAAATTATGTTCTGATCGACAAATAAACAATTATGAAACTTTGGAAGCATTTTGAAAAAGGTTTGGGTACACGAACATGTTTGATTCCATGGAGGGGAAATACATATCAACTAATGACATAGGCAAGAAGACAGAAAATTCCATACAGTTTTTGCACATCATGATCATATCATCCAAAAGTATCTAAAACAGATTTTGAAGCTCGACAAAGGTACTTCTAAATTATAAAAATATGATTTGAAAATGTTTAAACAATGCTAATATCAGTTTCAAAATAAATGTTACTATTTGGAAACAGTGCCAAACACAAACAAGGCATGAATTGCTGTCAAACCTTGTTTGTGCACTTTTTACAGAGTTAGAATGTGGAAGTTTTTAAAAAGGTTTTTAACAGAGTCTGCTAATGGCAAAGTCAAGCTTTTTTTCCCTTGTCTATGTGAAGGGACAATTTTTCTCTTTTTGCTTCTAGCAGTTCACAGCTTGGAGCCCAGCTCGGTAAAACAGCAGTATTTCTGTGTCTCAAATGGCACCCAAATTTCTTTGGGGCCTTGGTCCAATGTGGCACTCTATATGAGGACTAGGGTGCAGTTTGGGATAGGCAGTATAGTACAGTAGGATCAGCCCTTTGTATTGGCACTATGACTGATTTAAATCATTATCCAGCTGACCAAGAACTGGTAGGCCTATCTATCCTACACTTTTATGACTCACTGGGGTATAGTGAATAGTGTGTCTGTTATGGAAACACAAACAACAACACATAGAAAAAAAGTCTAATTTGCAGCATTTCAACTTTGCGGGGGCTTGACTCACTTCGACCGGCTTGCAGTTGTGTCACTTTGCTTAGCTGTATGTGCTGTAATGCTAATGCTTTCTGACAGCTCTATGTGATTTCATTGCTAGAGATGTTGATAAAAAATAAAAATAAAAAAAATAACACTGAGGGGTCACACGGATTCAGCCCACACACACTTACAGACATCCTGCACACAGAGGACCTCACACTTATAAAATTCCAAATAACAATAATGTAAATAAAATTGTTAACATGAATAAGTAAAATACTGTAATGTTTAATGCATTTTTAACCTACCCAATAGAAACACAAATGTTGCAAACATGCAAATGCACCCGTTTATTCTAACGCACAACCATGAAGCCTATGGCACAGAGCATAGCAAACCATTTCTAGCCTGAATTTGTCAGCATTATAATTAGCCAGGAGTGATGTTTAGTCCAGTGGTAGCCTAGCTAGCATCAGTACAGATGAAAACAGCTCAAGGGCTCAACATAAATATCCAATTAGTCAGCCTACACATCATCAGGGGAATCCGAGTCTAATCAGTGACATATCATTGAAACACCAGATTCAATTAAACTGCCTTTTTCTGCAAACAATGCTGTGAGCATCTACTGTAAATTAACCAGTCCATAAAGAAACTCTGCCCAACAATAAAAGACAGGACAATACTACAATAATAATGAGAAATAATATGCAGAAAAGTACAAACCACAATTATAATATTCCTAGACTCAATGTAGGCTCAGGAAAGTGAGACAAACATAAAAAACACACTTCCACACGTGTACAAACAGAGACACAAAATCAAACATCCCAGATCCCTTCATACAAGTACCACCACAGACAGCCAATTCAACGGATGATGCATTTTTTACAAAAAAAATTTGCATCTCAAAATATGGCTTGAGGGTCACTAATGCTTTGCTCCTTCTTAAGCAAAGAAGCAAAGACATGGGAATCAGATGAAAGATGAGCAGGATGAGTTGAAGCAGTACAGTAGGCTATATTCCCTGCAGTGTTGCCATCAATCAAATTGACAGCGAGAATTAAAGGGTAGGTAGCGTTAGTTTTTACTCGACAAAGTGACACCACCGTGTGATCAAACACTGATTGATTTAGTTGTAATCAGAATCTCATTCCCTATAACAAAAGCATTTTTATGCTTTGGGATTTGGAAAAACAGTTTTTATTTATTTTTATTTAGGAACTACCCAGAATGCACTTTTGTTTCTTTCAGTCACGTGGTCGCTCTGACAGTTTGGTGGGCAAAACATTGTTGAAATATGGTGTCCAACACTGGGAATTCAATGGAGCAAATGCACAAGCCGGTCAAATTTTCTACTTTTACAGCCCATGTGTGTTTAGATCACCTCACAAAACATGAAAAACAAAAGGTATGCAAACACACTGCAAGTCTTAGGCACCTGTGACCCATTTACAGCACCCGCTGCGTTATTTACATCGTTAAAAACGGAGACATCCCTGCTCTAGCTGAACTTTGGGGAATGTGTACATACTGTATATACCTGATGGATAAGGTTGCCACCTTCAGTTTGGAAAAATAAGGGACACCTTGCCAGCGGCCCCAAAAAGTGTGGGTCTGGTGGTCCTCCCTGATGAGATTTTGAGTGTCAGACACTTAATTTCCTACATTCTGGTGATTTTTATGCACCGATTTGTGCTTTTTATGCATCAATTTCAAAGTCCTCTGCTACTCTCAACATTAGATTAGATTGGATTAGATTAGATTCAACTTTGTCATTGAACAGTCTGGGTACAGTACAACGAAATGTAGTTGGCATCTAACCAAAAGTGCAAATAGAAGAGGGCAGCAAAGTATTAAGTATAGTGATGGAAATAGAGTCAATAAGAGTAAAGAACAGTTGCATCAATTATATTAAGGATTAAAACATCAGATCATAGACATGGGCAAGAGGTTTAATCTTTCAAAATAAACTTTTTGGTATATTTGGAAGAAGCAAGAACCCACCCTCCGGTAAGAATTGGGTAGCCTAGCCTTTTCTGTTGCTGCTCCCATGCTCTGGAATAGTCTCCCATCCCACATTATGTCCCGTTCCACCATTGACAATTTTAAATCAAATTTAAAGACCCACCTTTTTTCTCTGGCTTTTAGTTCAGTCAGAGGTTGTCAATTGTTTTTTGTCATCCACTCATTACTTATTTTTAACGTCCTCTTACTGTGTTTTAATCATTTGTTGGTTTTATTCATTTCTCTTAACTTCTTATTGCATTACTTTCATTTTGATTTGATCATTTTAGTTGTCTTAAGTGTTTTTCATTTTAGTCTTGCCCTCTAGGTATTATATGTACTATTGTATTATATTGTGTGTTGTAGCCTTTTATGAATCATGTATACAGACTCGGCTGCACGGGGGCATTGCCCAGCGAGAATCCTTTTTCCCAAAAAATAGTTTGGGAAACATGCTTCCCAATACTGTACTTCAGAAATTACTGTTGGGAATGTAGACTAAGCTACAAAGAATGTGTAACTACCGTAGTTACGAAAAGCTTGAATTTGATTGACAGATGTGTATTTTTGCTAGTATATAGCTTCAGCAAAGCCATGCATGCAAAAACGATTTGCTTTCCATTCCTCGTGCTGAAGTTACTATTCTATGTTGGTAAGTAGGATAAACGTGCCCGCCCATGGAAATGAAAAGTCCGTCCAACACATTTCTGTTGGACGGACGTATAGCCTACCTACATGCACCAATTTGTGCTTGACTGTAAAGCACATTGGATCAACTCTTGTTGTTTTAAAATGTGCTATATAAATAGAAGTGACTTGACTTTCCACCAAGTAGGATACTGGTTACATTTCTTTCACATACACAGCTAGCTAGCGGAGGGGGCGGGTCTTCCGCTTACAGAACTGTCAACTTGTATGAGGGGTGATTCGTGCATTTAATAGGCTTAGGGAAGCTACTGATATTACTCACCAAGTCACTTAACGTCTGAACAGCGCCTTAAAATTACGTCTTAAATTAACACAGTCCATCAATGGAGACGCGTTTTTCTTACAGACGACACGTCCACAACACCCACACAACACGAACACGACACGCCAACGTTAAGACGACACGTAAATGGCCTACAGACAACACGAACACGTCACGTGTCAGTTTTACGAGTGAATTGATAATTGAAAATCTTAACATGAACGCGTCTCTATTACGCGTCTCTATAACCTGTCTCTATAACGCGTATCTACAGCGCGTCTCTATAACGTGTTACGTGTCGTCTAAACAACATAGGTATTGCGCAGCTGTTGAATAAATTAATTGACGCATTGACTGCGCTGCACAATAGTAAAAACAAAATCTTCCGCTCAATTGCTCTATTTTCTGTCATAAAACCTACTAGGAAAGACATGCTCTCATGGTACTGAGCAGGGCGTTTTTCAGTTCGGAATATACAAATGGAAAAAGTCGCGGAATCTTTTCTTTTTGTGTGTTTAATTCTCATTATTTCTATTGACAAATGATCTGTATCGGTTGCTGCACTGTCAAATGATCTTCATGGCTTTATTTGTGTTGGGACTTGAATTGAGTCGATAGGATAGGCTACTGCTGTAATCGTTTCGACATCCATAGACGAATGATCATTAACACAACAGTGCTTTCTGCTGTCCAGCGCTATTAGAGACCTATTCACCAATCACCTAAAAAAACAGTGAGGGTTGCGGGGTCACAGGTAGATCACCTAAAGTTTATCGAGGGTTATGGTGGTGTTAGTCTTCCTTGGGTTTTCGCACCTGTAAAGAAATAGTTGCTATTACTAATATATTCATGTATGTGTGAAATTTATTTTTTATTGCCTTGTGCCCAGATGCCTGCATAACCACAGCGAATAGTTTGGGATTACAATAGTTAGCCTGAGGTCCATGGACTTAGACTGCATGAAATATATTAGAACCCCGACATTCAAACCTCTATACGTATTATAGGCATTCAGACGTATTAAACTACTTAAAACTGTCTGAAGTTCACATTCCAAGCAGTATCACACAAGCAAAAAGGATGCACAATATGCTCTTTAAACATCAAAACTCATAATTAATCTGTAGCTTATTTATAGTCTATCTTGTTAAAATTGTGTGCTATACTGTACTGGATGCATAATTGTTTTTAGTCTCAATAAAATCATGATACCTTTCTTAACAGAACTAAGTAAATTATTTTGTATGCACAATCATTTCAAAGTGCAATGTGAAGTTTTAAATGTAAATGACGTAATTCTGGTCTAACTGAAGTATTAATAGTAGCATTTCCATCCTTAGTAATGCCAAGATGTTAAGTCTTCCATGCCAGGTTCAGTCTTTTTCTCTACTTCTGATCATCAGCTATCAGATGTAAAACAATGTTAACAATATGTAAGCTTGGGACCTCAAACTTACTGTGCAGGTTATTTCCTGCCCAGTTGGAACACATTACTCAGCTAATCATAGACCAGACTAATAATAAATAGAATGATTTATTCAATGTGTATTACTTAACAGCGTATGATTGTACTGTATATTGGGGGGGTCAGGGTCAATGGATCCCTGGATTTTCATTCCTTTCCAGGGGGGTCACATTGACCTGCCTGTAATATTGAGGGGTCATGACCCCCCGTCCCCCCTAATTCTACGCCCTTGGTATTACTAGATATAAAGCCTGCAACCTAGTTCTAAAAAACCAAAGTGTGAGAACCCTGGGGTAGTATATAAACTAGTCATATTTTAATGCAATGTATCAATGGATAGGCATCACAACAATGTTAGAGCTTTTACTGTTCTAAATTTCAGACAGTAGTATGAAACGAAAATTGCCAGACTTTAAGCAAGCAAAAAGATATCCCCTCATGATGTACTGACATTTCTAGAGCACCCGATTTTGCAAGTTCATGACACTATTAGCATTTATTTTATTTTTTAAATGCACATTACAAGTGTAGGTCAAGGCTTACACAACACAAGTGAAAGATCGTATGTACTACAGCCCTGCTCCAGAGATACTGTCCTGGTTGTTTTCATTCCAACACCATGTATATGCAACCTTCACTGACTGTCTAATTATTTGAAAGTGAGCTAAATTTGGGTTGGCGTAAAAACAACCAAGATAGTATCTTCAGCAGCAGAGTTGGAGACACCTGGCTTATGCTATTGTGAAAACAAAGGGAACATAATATTTTGTTTGATTTTGAGGTATATGAATAGGTAATTGTCTTACTGAAATAGCCAAACTCTTCACTCATGAAAAACAAATGAATTAGGAAATGTAAACTTGTGCATGTGTGCAAAAGCAAAATAAACACTTGGTCACAAATAAACCCAATGATTATTTTGAAAGTTACAATTTTTAACTGTAATAGTGATCCATTAGTGATGAAAGACACAGTTCTCCAACTCGACATCAATTATGGCTTTAATATGCGCGCTACTCAACTAGGTATCGCAGTACTTCCTACTCGTTCCCCTTATTCCCGCGAACGTTTTACTCTACATTAGGACCGCGTAGGGCCTCTGCAGTTGAGCTACAGCGCATGAATACAAAAGGCATTCACTTTATAACACATAGTCAAACTTATCCTGCAACTATGCCAAAATAAAAAACAAATACATCGGCCAAAGTGTTTTCACAATGCACTATATTAATATTATTCTCCTATACTTGGGTGAATGGGGGATACATAGGCTAGTCAAATGATCAGCTCATGACATTTTGGTCATTAAATCAACAAAATCAATATAAACAAAACTCACACATACATAGTATAACGACATTTCCTGAAGTAATTCTATCAGTTCGTTTTTCTCTTTAACGAAGCTAGCTCACAGCAATGCTAGAGCTAACAACCAAGATGCGAATCATCACTTACTAGCAAAGCATAGACGAGAAGTTAACACGACACGTTATTTAGACGTTCCATTATACACGACCATAGACGCGGACCACAGATGCTGAGTTCACACGACACGTTATTCAGACGTTCCATTATACACGACCATAGACGCGAAGTTCACACGACACGTTATTCAGACGTTCCATTCCATTCCACACGACACGTTATTCAGACGTTCCATTATACGCGACCATAGACGCGAAGTTCACAAGACACGTTATTCAGATGTTCCATTATACACGACCATAGACGCGAATTTCACACCACACGTTATTCAGACGTTCCATTATACACGACCATAGACGCGAAGTTCACAAGACACGTTATTCAGACGTTCCATTATACACGACCATAGACGCGGAGACAGCTTCCCTATGCCTATTAAATGCACGAATCACCCCTCACACGAATCACCCCTCATAAACTTGTGTATCTGGGTGAACCACACTGCTCGTGTTCCCGCGCGTCTGGGTCTCCGTAACCAGGACAACGATGACGTTGAGTGACAGACAACTCGCCTGTCATTCTGATTTAATACTTCTCTGCTATGTCTCATTAAACTATTTTGGTTTTGTTATTTCTCAGGTCAATCCAAGCTTGTGAAAACGTGCATGCATGAGAGAAGCGTTTGCACGAAAATACGGGACAAATCGCGTCCCGTACTGATTTTGTAAGGGATAGTGCATTTTATTTTTCAATACTGGGCGATCCCGTATTATACGGGAGGGTGGCAACCCTATTTGGAGAATCCATCTCCTTACACTGCTACCAAAATGAAAGCGTACAAAAGTACAGACTGCTATCTGTACATTCGATCAGGGTGGGTCTATAATGCAATTGTTTGGGAGGTGAAGAAGAAATTCTTCATTGTCAATGCGAAGTTTAGTGATAATTAACGTAAATTACCGTTGCGTTATGGGTAGTCAGTGTAGTTGTGCAGCCAGAGGTATAACACAGAATCTTGTGACAAATGTACCGGTAATAATATAAACGTTCTCCCAATGTCAGGTAAACCATTCCTACTGTTTAAATGACCCACCATTGACAGCCTGGGTTGATGTGGAGGAAGGTTGGATTGGTGCGATTTTCTCCTGTTTTAACTTTGTTAGTAACTTAGCTAACACTAGCTAACATCCCCCAATTATCGGCCACCCCCTATTATCTGCCATTTCTAGCGGTTGGAGGACAAAATCAATCTCGAGCGGAAAATTTAAATGAGCTGGAAATTAACCGCAGGTTTTACAAGTTAATATACAGTTGTACCTATCCTACCACCGATTTTCGTCTTAATACATGTAAGCTAAGTTTACATTTGAGAGTTTTAAAACATGTTATGTATGGAGGTTGTGTGTGAAAAGATACAAATCGTAAAATTCGACTTGCGCGACGGAATAGAAATCATTTTCATCCAACTTATAACCTTTGAAATATAGCTAACGGTTTCGCTAATGTTGCTAGCTTAATTGTCTTGATGTTTATATAACTGTAGTAGCCAAGAAATGTATGAATTGCTGTAGTTAAATAATACATTATACCCTAAACACCTGACTGTTGTCAAGCCTTAGTCGTGAATTGGAATCGTGTGATGGAAGCGTTTTTGAAACCTGCCAGCATTCACTTCAACCAGTAACGTTCTCCAGCTTGCATACGTTTATTTAAATTGAGTGTTACAGCAGCTATAGCTACTTAGAGGCAGTTTGTATCCAAATGTTACGTGATGTGCAACAATATACCAAACTAATTGTTACAATGTTTTATTGCAGATAACATAAAACAAGAACGTGAGTGTACTTTTCGTTTTTTTTAAACCTCTCATTGGTCATCTTTCATCTTCACCGTTACAAACCATTTTGTTTTTATGCCAAGTTATTTAAAATATACATATACAGCTCTGGAAAAAATTAAGAAACCACTGCAAAATTATCAGTTTCTCTAGTTTTACTATTCATAGGTATGTGTTTGAGTAAAATGGACAGTTTTGTTTTATTAAATAAACTACTGACAACATTACTCCCAAATTCCAAATAAAAAATTGTCATTTAGAGTATTTGTTTGTAGAAAATAACAACTAGTCAAAATAACCAAAGAAATATGCATTGTTTTCAGACCTCAAATAATGCAAAGAAAACAAATTCATATTAATTTTTCAACAACAAAATACTAATGTTTTAAATTAGGAAGCGTTCAGAAATCAATATTTGGTGGAATAACCCTGATTTTTAATCACAGCTTTCATGTGTCTTGGCATGCTCTCCACCAATCTGTCACATTGCTGTTGGGTGACTTTATGTCACTCCGGGCACAAAAATTCAAGTAGCTCGGCTTTGTTTGATGGCTTGTGACCATCCAGCTTCCTCTTGATCAAATTCCAGCGGTTTTCATTGGGGTTCAGGTCTGGAGATTGGGCTGGCCATGACAGGGTCTTGATCTGGTGGTCCTCTATCCACACCTTGATTGACCTGGCTGTGTGGCATTGGAGCATTGTCCTGCTGGAAAAACCAATTCTCAGAGTTGGGGAACATTGTCAGAGCAGAAGGAAGCAGGTGTTCTTCCAGGATAACCTTGTACTTGGCTTGATTCATGCGTCCTTTACAAAGACAAATCTGCTCGATTCCAGCCTTGCTGAAGCATCCCCAGATAACCGATCCTCCACCAAATTGCACAGTGGGTGCGAGGCACTGTGGCTTGTAGGCCTCTCCAGGTCTCTATTAGGTCTAACCATTAGACGACCAGGTGTTTTGCAAAGCTGAAAATTTGACTCGTCAGAGAAGAAGACCTTACTCCATTCCTCTACGGTCCAATCCTTATGGTCTTTTGCAAACTTCAGCCTGGCTCTTCTTTGCTTCTCATTGATGAAGGGCTTTTTTCTAGCTTTGCACGACTTCAGCCCTGCCCCTAAGAGCCTGTTTCGAACCATCCTTGCCATGCACTTCACCCCAGATGCTGTTTGCCATTGTTTTTGTAGGACACTTGATGTCATCTTATGGTTGGCATGAGTTGACGGAATTAGCTGACGGTCATCTCGGTCAGTGGACAGTCGTTTTCGCCCTCTGCCAGTCTGTAGCTTTGTTGTCCCTAATGTCTGTTGCTTGACCTTGTTCTTATGAACCGCCATCTTTGAAATTTTCCCTCTGCCAGTAAAGCCAGAATTGAACCCCTCTTTTCCTCACTCAAAGCTGTTCTTTTCAACTCTTTTGTCATGCTGAATAGTTATTTTTTTATTCAAATTACCCTTGAGGTACTACTTGCACTGTTTTTGCCGTCCAGGTGGTCCTATTGCAAGAGGATAGTGATGACCACAGCAGTGGTTTTTATACTTTTCCTTGTTAAATAAGATTTGATTCAGGTAATCACCTAATCAGTACCTCATATATATATATATATATATATATATATATAAAATATGGTAGTAGTTGTATTATCTGTTAGCTATAATATTATTGAAAAACTACACTATAAGAGAATGTTTCCACTCGTTACACGCGGTACTTTTAATATAAGCATCTTGTCCCAGTTGCTATCTTGGATCGTAGATTTAAAGCCGAGTGGGTGATAAGGGATGATCAGGTGCGTAACCAGTTTAGAGACAAACGTGACGCCTCGTACTTTACACAGCTGCAACGGTCCTCGCTGGACACAAAAGGAGCGGTGGTTGCAGCGGTAGAGATGTAGGCCTACAGTAATGATAAGAAATGCGTCATGCACCATTGCATCATCCTTAAGCCACAGACTCTGGCCAAACACGTCTTTCTATAAGTGTTTTCGAAGTTACTATAGACAGACATTTAGCAAAACGTTTTATTTAATTTCAAGTCAATTTTAGGTTTTAGTTTTTACGGCCAATATACGCAATGTATAAGCTAGTTAAATGCTGAGCGCTTAAAACCCCCTGAGGACGAACTAGGCGCTACCGCCCACGCACGAGGTGTATTTGCATAACAATTACATAGTATTACATATTTTCAAAATGGTTTGTGATAGAGAAATTCGGTTTTCTTTGCTGTTTTCCTGAGATTCTGCTGAAAACGTGCATGCGCTTTGTGTTTATGTCAGGGGCACGGGTGAGGATCCAATCGCGGACTGGGAGCGAGTGGGAAAAGGGCAGGTAGTGTGGACGGGGACGGGAGGTAAGGCGTTTAACGTAACGGCGGCGAAGGGGCAGACAAGCGATAGGCAGAGTGGTCAGGGACGGGCAGAGAGTCGGTACACGGACTGGCGGCAACAGTACAGTCAGGGAGCAGGCAGAGTAGTCGGGACAGGCGAGAGGTCAGAATACCGGCGGACAACAGAAGTACAGGCAGGGCTCAGGCAG
>JACXGI010003289.1:0-63988 GCA_016801175.1 Esox masquinongy | reverse complement strand
GGGGATGCGCGCAGGGAAATTAGCGGAAGCACACGGTTTGGGACATGTCGGTGCAGCACAAATGTTGAGAAACTTGTGTCATTGGTGGCATCCGTTTATGGCAGATATGGTGCGCAATTTTGTAAAAACCTGCACAATCTGTACTCATCACAATCCGCGACCAACAGTTAAACCAGAAATGGGTGTTTTCCCATTAACCCTTCAGGGTGCGAGGGTATTTCAGTCGGATTTCACTACTTGGACATTTTGGTTCCTAGATTCATTTCTGTAACAGATATCATGCAGTGTGGCACATCCTGGTATTCACCACAACCTCAGCTACAATAATAACACATAAAAACAGACTTCTGGGTCACCATTTAGAAAACTCATCTGTTGGAAAGGCAAAAAAATATTTTTCAGAAAACATTTCTGCCATTCAGTATGATACAATTTGATTGAAAGCTTAATGAAGTTTTGTTTCAATGGATTTCCTTGATAGTTCCATGCCTTTACTGTCATATTACATTGCATTGGGTTGAAACTAATGAATAAAACAAATAATACAAGGTAAAAAATATAGGTACCCCAAAAAAGTTTGGTTCTTCTACCTAGAAATAAAACAGAATAAAATTAATTAGAAAGTAAATCAATTAGGTCTGCATTTAATGACACCAAACGGCCACCAGATGGCAGCACAAGACCGCTAAAACAATTGGACTTATGAAATCTGAAAAATAATCAATTATTTCCCAAATTCCCAAGACCATCCTCATGCTATGTTGACAGAAGAACATTTTTATATAATTTTTATAATACAAACGACGTAATTTGGTGATATATATAATAACTAAACTTAAATAGTGATGACTCACTGCTTTTCTGGATGGGTTGTTCAGTCAGAGCTCTTGGTCATTGCGCGTTGCCTGGTAGAAAGTGTTTCTGGACAGAATAACCTTCCTTGGCCTCTTGATTACGTTCAAATATGTTCTAAAACGTTTTGGATGAAAACAAAGAGCTATCTTGTATAAATGGAACGAAAACAACGTTGGTCATCTCCATTATTGATCAGTGGTCAGTGGGCGTCGCCATCTTGTTTATTGTTACTATGGGAGTGGAGTGTATGACGTCCCATCATTCCTACGTGGCACAGTACTTTTCCATGGAATATCAGCGGTCTACAAACGCCATTTGAGATTCGGGGGACAAAGAAACAAAGATGAATCCAAAGTGTAATGGTGACCGGTTTTGTCCAGATCTACCAGGCGGACTGAATTGGCCAAAGGGACCCAAATTATATAGCATTCTTTTCAATAGAATGCCTAGATGTAAGATAAAGTCAGACATACGATTCCAGGGAAGGTTTTTTCGGGACATGAGTGGAAATATGTGGATATGAGTAGGGTGCGCGCGCTCAGTCACCGGTGGCATTTTACCTTTTCCTACCACGCAGGCTGTGTTAGCCCTAAAATAAAAAACTTGCCTCCGTTATTTTCGTACGAATGTCTCCGGCTAAGCTAAAGTCAGCAGTACGATTCTGGTGTATAATTTTGAATATATTCAAAGAAATGTAGCCTACATTTTGCGCTTCGGTTGGTGACCATTTTGTGGACTATACTTTTGGCTGTTTATCTCCATGGGAATACAAACTATGCTTTGTGGAAGTTGTGTGGATATTAGGTAAGTGCGATTCAAGTTACTACAGTTCAGTTTGTGATGTTTTTAGACATGTACAGCTATGTGGTCAGAGAGAGATGGTCAGTTCTTCACACTCTACTATTTCTCTCATGCAGGCTTTTATCCCCATATAACACAGTGTATGTACTAATCGCTTCGTTAGAATACCTAGATATGAGCAAAAGTCAGCCAATGATTCTAGAAATAACGTTTTATGGAAATGTGCGCTGTGCGCACAGTCAGTTTTGGTGCACGTCTCCCCTCGCCTCTCAGGCGGTGATTCCCATAGGAACACATACAGAACGCCTCACGAATATGTCTAGATATAAAAAATAATAAAAAATACTATTTTATCGATGATTTTTTCCACGCATGTTTATGTTAATTTATGCTAATGAGCAAAATCCGCAGATCCATGGATTGAGACCTGGGAGGGTTAAAGAGTTTGAGAGTTCAAAAATGCATTACATAAAATTCAAAAATGCATTACACAATTTGATAAGTGACACATTTGTGATAAAATTATGGTCTGCGTAAGAGTTGTATTCCCTATAGATCATTGACATCTTTACTTTGAGAACATTTTGAGATATTTTCTCATAATGCTTTAGAAATCCTGAGCAATACATACAGCTCTGGAAAAAATTAAGAGACCACTGCACCTTTTTCTTTCCTTTCCAAAAAAGTTGAAAAGAAAAGTTTTGAGTGAGGAACTGAAGTGTTCAATTTGCTGTGGTCTCTTAATTTTAACCCTTCTGTTCCTATAGAATATATAATGGCTCTATTATAGGTTGACATATCAAGAGGTTTGACATAGGAGTATTTCTGAACTATCACCCTTTATGAATGTATTAGTATAATCAATGTGCACCTGAGAATACAATTAATCAATATGGAAAAGCATAATCAAATGATGGATAATCAATGTATCAGGATGAAAGTCTTGTATTAGAATAATTACTGTCTGGGGATAATCAAGTAACAATGAATGTAAAGGGCCCTAATGGCTCTATTATTTTAATACAAGTTTCTACAGCCTGCACCACCAATATTTAACAAGGAACGGATCTTGGAAGGTTGCGAAACAATGGTGGTGGATGGGGAGAAAGATGCGCCCAAAAATTAGCATAAGGGGATGGCCAGAAAGGTTATGCAAGATAACACTGTATAAATGTGTGTCCGGAGTTGGCAAGACAGTTGTTCCTGCAGGTCAACTCGGCTTTTATGATTGCTCATTAAAAGTCTAATTTGAATCCACAAACTCCTGAGTTATTGCATCTTTTTAGTTGTTGCATTCTTTTTGGCAAGAAGATAAATTTTTCCACAACATATTCACTGCGGTGATTGGGCACAGGGCCAGGTGTGATGGCTGCCAGAGGCGCTGAGGGTCGGGTTACACAAACAACGCGTGGCCACGCTAAGAGGTAAGCATGTTCTTGCTGTAGATTTCTTAGTTTGTTTGACTTGACCTTCCAGGTTGGCCTCTCCAAATTTAACGAACTGTGTTTTATGAAAGAATGGAGTTTTTGAATTCAAAGTAACGTGTTTACTAACATCCTGTAAATAAATTTGTAAATAAGTCAGGGAGTTGCAACTAAGGAGGTCTGTCGAATACCGCCTTAGGTTTGGTCGCCTAGAAGGGTCAGCTTTCGGCAGGAAGTCCCCCAATCCACCTTGATAGAAGGAAGGCCACAAGGGACAGGGATTGCAGGGCACCGTGGATACCAACCCAGCACGATAGAGGGCTGCTGAGTGTTTGGATGCGGTTTGGGTGTGTTGGACAGTTCTGTATTGATGACGGCTACCTGCAAACCAGGGAAGTGACGACTACCTGCAGACCGGGAAGAGACAGGGTCAACAGACTGCATACGAGTGTATGAATGTATGAAATAAAGGATTAAGAAGTTGGTCTGCCAATGAATGCAGAGGGAGTGTGGACAGTTGTTGTTGGAAAATTGCCCAAGGTTGTGAGGAGTGTGTGAGTTGAGGGCTGCAAGGCGCCCTGAAGTATATGATTAGTGAATGTATGAGGAATGAGTGGTTTGGCTGTTAGGAAGCGTGAAAAAAGGACAAGGCACGATAAGAAAGATACATTAAGGATATATGGGCGTTTAACTCCAAGGAGATACACAAGTCGTATAGGTAACCTCACTATCATAACATTTGAAGTAACCATATTGAGGGAAAGGGAAAATATAATATGAAGCGTGAAGGACGGAAGCGAATTAGATAGATATCCGACTGCGTGGACATTTACTCGAGAAGTAATTTGGATTGAGGTCGGTCAGATAAGGGTTTGGTCAAGTCATCCAGAGTTAAATGGGCCTATGGGCAGACAGTTAGAGCAGCCCTGTGAGATGTTCTGGTTTAATGATCCCTATGCAAAAAAGAGAAGAACAGATATTTAGATTGTCTCCCAATAGTTAAAATGAGGAATAGAGGCGTAGGAGTGTGAACAACTAATTGAAAAAGGGTAAATGGGAAACATTTTGCAAATAACACTCTTTGAGAAGAAGGATAGACTGCGATTATACAGGAATATAGTCTCACAGAAGTATAGAAGAAGTGGGAGCAACATTACAGTCACTACATTCTCTTTAACTATACTAAGAGAAAGAGAAAACATAATTCGGCGTATATCTACAGCAAAAGAGTTACAAAGGTATAAGATGGCCTGGACAACAAAAGTGGAGGTTGTCTGGATTGAGGTGGGAGAAATTAGAATCTGGTCCAGCTATCCGAGTTTGAATACGCATATAACTAGACTCCTGGAGCAACCACTAATGATAATTTGGTTTGCTGATCCATATGGGCACAAGAACACTATTTGAAGTATTGCCAGAAAAACGAAGACTTTGTCTGCCAATTATTACAAACACATATCCCTTGAGAGATAACATTACTGCTACCACAATCTCAGTAACAGTATATAAAAAAGAAGAGGCTATCTGTCGCGATCCAGACATTGGAGATATATTGGTTAGGTTACAGTCTGCACACACGATAGACAAACAGGTCACATGGATTGAAGTAGCAGGCGGGAGAATTTGGTCCAGTAATCCAGAACTAGATATACCCATAATCAGACAAAGGCAGAGGCCAGGAGAGGAAGTGTGGTTTTAATTGACTTTGGGAAAATACATGATCAGACCATACACATATAGAAAGGTGTTGAAAAGGAGAAGGCTCCAAGATAGATGGGTTCAAAGAATGTACCAGACTTGAAGAGAAGATTTTTCGGTTACTATGTTTATGACAAGAATATATAAGGAAGCGGTGAATGAACAACGGTATGAGGACACAGGCGAAGTGATAGCAAGGAGAGTGGTCACGGGTTTGCAAGATCAAGAGGTGATTTGGTTGCCGTGGCGGGGTAGGCGAGTGTGGTCCAGTCACCCAAATCTAGATGAACCCCTCACTAGGCAAATGCTGAGACCAAGAGAGTGTGTATGGTTTTGAAAGGAGAAGACTGATGAAGAGTGTGTAATACTGAGTTTGTACATTGTAATTTGGTAAAAGTGAAATAAATGAAATTTCAATTGATTAGTGTTTGTGTTTGTTTGGTTGTAGTGTTAAGAGAAAACTGTAGGCCAGTGGTGGGGTTGTCAAGTTTGATTGAAAACACTGACAGATAAGGGGACTGTAGGCAGTGGTCCCAGAGAAGAGAATGTGCCAAGTTAAGTGGCAGACGTCCCGGGAGAGGAACTGGCCAAGTGAAGGGAGTCCCGGGAAAAAAGGGAGTTTGGCAGAGCAGAGAATGGTATTTAGCATTCCAATCTAGAATATAGCGGTAAAAAGCAAAATGGCAGGGACACCAGTTGAAATTTTAATGAAGAGGTTTCCCTTGTGTGGAGAAGAGATTAAGACTATCTCTGAGGCCTTAGAGAAAAGGACCAGGAAAATGGCAACAAAGTGGCCAAAAGAAGGGACATTTGATGTCTCGTTATGCAAAGAGATGGACACTATCATAAAGAATTATAAGAGTAATGACGTCACAGAAAAAAAGAAGCGGAAGCGAGATAAGGAGAGGGGGGTGATTAAACTATTCCTAGAAGTAGGTAAAGGTCAGCTGGCAAGCGTAGCCAAAGCCAGGAGCATGCTAAAGAAAGATGAGAAGACAGAGGAAAAGGTAAAATGGGCTGATAACCCCCCACCATATAAAGGGATACAGTGTCCCATGGTGACAGGGATGGTGAGAGTCGAAGGAGAAGTCAAGATAGATGAGGGAAAGAAGCCTGCGAAGACCTCCATTCCAGCTAAAAATAAAGAGAAGGGAAAATTGACAGTAGATGTGGATTGTTATAAAGGGTTTATCGAGATGTTGAAACCAAGAGGGCAAGGAAAAGGGGAGCAGATGCAGGCAGGAAGGGAGGTGGTATATTGGTTTCATCAGAATAAAGAACAAGAGTTGAGAGAAAAGGCCACAAGGCTATAGCAACAAAGGGATGAGGAGTGTCACCGCTATGAGAAAATAATTAGACAACTTAGTAATGAATTAGAAGAGACGCATGCGCAGAGAGATGAAGAAAGACAAAAGACAACAGAATGGGCAAAGAAGCAACTATTAAGGGTAGATCAAGAAATAGAGGCAGGAGAAGAAGGCCTCAAAAGGATATGCATTGTGAAGTCAAACACAAGCACAGGCCTTAGAAGATAAACTACCTGCACCGATGCACCCAATTCTGATAAAAGGGGACAACCCCCACAGTATTTGCCTTGGGCTACACAGGACCTGGAAGGGTTGGTTGCTAAATTACCCAACCTTCATAATGGTGCTGGGAAATGGATAAGGATGCTGGAGGAACAGACCATGGGAAAACTGCTGGCAGTGGGGGACCTGAAGACCTTGATGGCCAGAGTGGTGGGGACGACCAAAATGGAGGCAGTGCTGAGAGATGGCTGTCTGGCACAAATGATAGGGAAGGTCATGGGGGATGGACAGTCCTTTGACCCATTCCAACCACAACTGTGGAGGGCCTTAGGGGAAGAGTACCCGGCTGTAATAAACTCTGTGTTGAAAGGAACACCACTGGGGTAGGCTGAAAATCCAGCTGTATGCTTGCAGAAGCAGCTGGAGAGGTGGAGGCTGGATACTGAGAAAGACCCATAGACTGATAATCTAGTGTCCTTCATGATCAGGAAGGCACTGGTGGAAGCACTGCCCATACCAGTAAGGACTAAGTTGGAAGACGAAGTGGCACTGATGAAATCTAAGCCACACAAGGAATTCAGAGACTTTCATCCACGCAGTGGAATGATACAGAAAAAATGAAAAGAAGATGGCTGAGCAGAGGAAAGAAATCCAGAGAAAGCTTACCCAACTGCGACAGGATGAACTGACCAAAAAGAAAAAGACTCAAGCCCCAGTGACCACTGTAACGGGCACCGAGGAAAGTACCATGGCGCCTGTCCTCCAGGGAGGTCAACAACTATCACAACAGCCGCAGGCCCCACGATCACCCACCACACCAGTAGTGAATGTGTTTACCTAGCCCCCAGGGCAGGGTAGGGGACGAAGAAATGGGCCAAGAAATCAGTATAGAGGACCGAGGGGCCCAGTGGGTGTGTGCTGGGGATGTAACCAGACAGGGTGCACCAGAGGAAGCTGTCCCACAAACCCATGGCCTCATAGAAATGGGCCAAACCAAGGCCCAAATAATTGGTATAAAGCATGGCAGCAGCCACAGTCTCAGCCCCCTCAGGGTCCTGTGAACCCCTGGGCGGGACCAAATCAGAGATATTGAGGGTGCCCAGAGAATCCTAAAGGGGAGGGTCAGTTTATAGCAATAACAGTGCAAATTGATAAGGAACCAATGCTGCAGGTTCAAGTAAACAATAGAGGCACACCGATGATGGTAGATACTGGACCCACTTACTCTTGTGTAAGTCCAAATTATGCCTCACACCTCCCTATGTCAGGAAAATATGCTAAGACAGTAGTATTCTCGGGACAAACGTAGCTGATACCCATGACTGATCCAGTACATCTAGCCATGAACAGACGCTCGGCTAAACTTCCCATATTATTTTCGGCACACACCCCAATGAACTTATTGGGAAGAGACGCATTGTGTCAATTGGGACTGCAGATTCAATGCTCACCAGATGGGATAATAATAGAGGAAACTGGGATCAAAAGGCAGATGATGATGCAACAGGCATATTTAGCAAATGTCTACTGGATAGGAGACATAGAAGAAGGAGTCAGAAAAGTTACTTCCAAATGGGGGAAATATATTGAGGCACAAATACCTGAGGCTAGAAGGCCCTCAAAGGATTACCATTGTACATTGAGATATGAGCCATACCAAGACATATTTTTGGAACAGCTGTGGTTGATGAATGGAAATGGGAAACCGTCACAATATTTGGTGATAGGGAAACAAGGGGCAGCAATGGAAGTATGTGATACACAGGGATTGGAATTGATGGTTCAAATGGTTCGATGTGCCTAGGTCAGACCCGCATGTCATTCTATTGGTAAATAAAGGTTTCAAAGCTAAGGATCTGGGTCCAATGATGAAACGAGCAAAGCAGGTACAGTGGGAAAAAACAGATAACCCTCTCATCCTTTGCTCTCCTGAGAAAGATTTATTCAAGGTTCTCTGTTTTGCAGAAATGATTGGAGAACCACAGGAAGTGGAGATCACTACAGGCCAGCAAGTACAAATAGGGGAAGCTATTGATAAACAAGAAATGTTAAGGAAAGAAATGGAACAAGTAATTTCAGAGCAGGTATGGTCACAACATGAGACAGATGTTGGACTGGTTAAATCAGCAAACCCAGTGCACAACCGGGTGAAGCCTGGATCTAAGCCTGTGTGGAAAAGACAGTATTACATGAAGCCAGAAGCAGAAGCAGGCATTAAGCCAACCATTGAAGGACTGGCGGAAGCCGATGCGTTGGAAGAGACAGTTAGTGACTGTAATACCCCACTGTTCCCCGTCCTGAAAGCAGATAAAAAGAAGTGGAGGCTGGTCCACGATTTACGACCAATAAATGAGATTGTGCAGGATTGTCAGGCGGAGGTTCCAAACCCACACACGCTGTTGACAAACATCCCAATCGACGCCAAGTACTTTACAGTGATAGATTTGTGTGGCGCCTTTTTCAGTGTCCCCTTAGCAGAGGAGTGTAGACACCTGTTTGCTTTCACTTATGGTGGGAAGCAATATAGATACACGTGCTTACCCCATGGTTTCAAACATTCCCTGCACATTTTCAACCAGGTGTTGAAGGCATATTTGGAGGAACTTGTCTTAGAGGGAAGGCTAATCCAGTATGTAGACGACTTGTTGATATGTGCTTCCACGTTGGAGCAATGCCATGCAGACTCCATAAAACTATTGCAGAAATTGGCTGAGGGGGGACACAAGGTGTCCAAGAAAAAGTTGCAGTATTGCCAAAGAGAAGTTGAATATCTGGGTAGGACTGTAGCTCACTAGTCAAAAACCATAAGCCAGGCTCAACTAGAAGGGGTGAGCAAGGCCCCTGCTGCCTCAGACGGTAGGGCAAATGATGACTTTTCTGGGGATGACAGGGTTCAGCTCAGACTGGATAGAGGACTATGCAGTTAAGGTGGCACCCCTATGGGAACTGATGAAAAACGCTGGACAGCAGCAGTTAAGGGCCAAGTTGAATTGCAACAATGATGCTTTGACAGGTTTTGAGACAATAAAACAGGATATGCAGTCTGCATCTGCTCTGGGAACACCAGACTATACAAAGCCATTTTTATTGTATGTTGCTAATAGAGACAGGGGATATGCGACAGCAGTTTTGATGCAGGACACCTGTAGTGGCAGGAAGAAACAACCCATTGCGTATTATAGCACTAAACTGGATTCAGTGGCACAGGGATATCAAGGATTGGCAGCAGTCCAGTATGCATATGATAAGGCTTCAACTATCACCATGGGATAACCAGTGATCATCCACACCCATCACAAGGTGGCAGAAATGATAGAGCAAGGGAAGTTCGTTTTAACGAACTCAAGGTTGTTAGACTATTTGCCTCTATTAACATATCCAGACATAATTATCAAACAATGTACAACAGTTAACCTAGCAGAAAGAGTTCCCCTTGGTTATGAGGGAGAACCTCATGATTGTGTAGCAGAGTCCTTGATGTTTACTAGGCTAAGGCCCGACCTTCTCTCAACTCCAATTTTGGGGGCCGAAGAGTTGTTTGTAGATGGATCCTGTTACAAGGACTATGAGGGAAATCATGCAGAATTCGCAGTGGTCAGAAGAGACAGTAAGGTCCAATTTCAGACCATAGTTAGTCAGGCATGTTCACAGTCGTGTTCCGCTCAATTAGCAGAACTAAAAGCTTTGGCAGCCGCCTGTAATGAAGGACGAGATAAGGTAGTGAACATCTACACTGATTCAGCCTATGCGCATGGTGTCTGTCATTTATTTGGAGTTGTGTGGAAACAAAGAGGTTTTAGGAAAACAGATGGAACGCCCATCCTGCATCACGATCATATTCAGGACTTAATGATATCTCTCCTGCTTCCTTTAAAAGTGGCCATCATTAAGGGTCAGGCACACAAGAAAGGAAATGACTATATCATTCAGGGGAACAAAGCAGCAGACAAGGCAGCAAAATTAGCATCAAGGTGCCACAGTGCGATAATGGCACCAGCCATATTGGTTGAGTCAGCCCCCGGAATGGATGATGTTATCAGGATGCAAGAGAGAGCCAGTGTCTATGAACGCAATGTGTGGTTTAAGCGAGGAGCAACCAGAGATGATGCAGGCCTCTGGAGATCTCATACAGGACATTTAGTGGCGCCAGCTGCTCTATTACGAATCCTTATCACGAATGCACATGGTTTTGACCATTGTGCATGAGGCGAAGTTATGAGGAAGATTAAGGAGCCGGGTTTTTGGTCACCATACATGCAGGCAACGGTACATGCAGCCCTGGCACAATGTGAAGTATGTGCACAAAACAATGTCAGAAAAGGAATAACAACACCATTGGGCCACATCTCAACACCAGAAGGGCCGTTTAGGCATTTGGTGATAGACTATGTGGATATGCTAAGAACTGTCAACGGAAAGCGGTATATGCTTGTGGTGATCGATAGATTTAGCAGATGGGTGGAAGCTATACCCTCAAAAGTCCAAGGAACAGAAACAGTGATAAAGTTTCTGACTAGGGAAGTAATGCCAAGATTTGGCATCCCGACAGAGATCTGCTCAGACAATGGGTCTGCCTTCATTGAGAGAACATTGAGACAGGTGGTTCAGCAACTCAGAATTAAGCAGAGGTTGGGATGTGTCTATCATCCACAGTCTCAGGGGATGGTAGAAAGAGTGAATGGGACATTAAAAGCTAAGATCAACAAGATTTGTGCCAGTGCAAGGTTGAATTGGGTTGATGCTTTACCACTGGCGTTAATGAGCTACCGCATGCAGGCTAACAGAATAACCCATCTAACACCGCATGAGATGCTTACGGGTTGGCCCATGCCAGTATCGGTGCTTAGGGGTCCTTATGAAGGGCCTCCGTTGGAACAATTAGAACAGGAACTCAGAGAATATGTCAGACAACTAACTGCTATACATGAAGTTCTCTATCGACAGGAAAGTGCACGGGTACCAGAGCCAGAGGACAACCAGCCACGGGCAGTGGAACCTGGAGATCAAGTCTACATAAGGGTCTTCAGGAGGAGGTGGAACGAGCCGAGACGAACCACACTGGGTAGTTCAAGCTACGCCAACAGCGATACGAGTAGAGGGCAGCAACACTTGGTACCACCTCAACCACTGTACCAAGGTTCCACAAGGAGCAGGTCGGAGGCCACAGGGAGAAGAAGGAGAAGAGGAAGGTGACGATGCAGACGACTGAAGCGGACCCGAAACAGCGGAAGCTGAAGGAGACCTGGGACGTCCTGCTTTACCCGCTGGGGCACCATCGCCTGCTGGATCAGAATCGCCGGGAGAGGGCACATCAGGCATGTGGCATGATGGTGGTCTGTCTGCTGTTGCTTGGCTGCGCGCTATGGCCAATACTATTAGCCCAAGGAGAGATGTCCACCAACCTTGCAGACCTGGACTGGGAGTAATGTGACTGAACTCCTACCTAATGTGAATGACTCAGACATTGATCTTGACAAAAGGAATAAGGTATGCAAAGCAGCGCTATTAGCAGGGATCATGCCATATCGCTTGATCGGCGTAAGACTTGGGGTAACTATTTTCATTAGGACAGACAAACTTGGGGATCGAAACCAAACAATCTGGTTGGGAAATGTAGAAGGGGGAAAGCGCCAATGGGATGTTGAGGTTCGCAGTGAGACAGGCATGTGCGGCCCACCCGGAAGAAGACGGGTACAAAATGGGGAATATCAGGTGCTGTGTAAACAGCTGAAGTGTAAAGTCAGGACAGGACCGGAAATAAACAAGACACAGGCCAGAGAACTTTTTGAGGAAACAGCTCCTTTAGCAACAGTAAGAGAAAGAGGTACAGTAGAAATTAAAGGAGGAACATGGGGACAATTATGGGATAGAGACATAAACAGCAAGGAATTGGACACTTGCATACCGTGGGACCAAGAGAGAGAAACAAGGCGCAGGAGAAGAGCTGTGAGCACAAAGGATATACTCGAGGCTAGAGAAGTGCTGATCCCGGAGAAAACTAAGTATGAGGTACAAAGGTCCATTAGGGTAAGAACGCAGTGAGAACAACCTGTGTAGCTGGACTGATGATGCTCAGTATGGTCAGGCAATTTGGTCAGGGGGTACCTGCCTAATCAGGGTCATGGAGACAAAGGGAAAGTGGAGGATAGTGGTTGAACACGATAAGGTAAGGTAAAAAAGGGTTATTCCTTGAACTAATTATCACTAACTTTTTGAATGGGAGTAGGAAACAACGGATAGAATGGTGGCATGATGATATAGGCTCAGGAAGTGTAGAGACACCAATCACGGTGACCCAGCAAATTTTGACCCCTGGATCCGCAACGAGGGGGGCGCAAAATGTTGTCCCTAAAAAAACTCCAGCTCCTGCCATAGTACAGCCGCTTGTGTTGGTGCCCATAGAAAGGGATGAGGTTCCAGTGTCTGCTCAGGTGTTAATCCCTGCAGCCATGGAGGTAATGGAACCATACCCGGTCGCAACCATAGAATCAACTGAAGAAGTAGAAAGGGACCATATGGAAGCAGCTGAAAAGTATGACTGGTACAGATGGGCTCAGTATACGGCTAACCAACACGAGGTAGATAATTGTTTGGTGTGTTCAAGAGCAGGACATGGAGGCATGGTAGTGGTGCCTATTGAGAAAGGTTGGGAAGAGTGTTTAGATGAAAAATTTAGGATATGGCGCGCAGGAGTCGATGCTGATGATAGCTACCATGACCTGTGTTTTGTAACGTGTTTGGTTGGGAAGCACACGGATCCAAGCGGAAATGAAGAGGTATAAGTTCTCGATAACATCAGAGTGTGAGGCATTAGACATAAAAATAAGTTCAGAAAAGGCAGAGTTTACTCTTCCAGCTCCAGGTTTGAGGATTTTGGGTAGACATGAACGTTTTCAGGTGAGAGGAACTGTTGATGTTGGATATTTTCCAAAATGCAAAATGACAATTGTCTTGGACAGGGGTGAGATATCAATGGTACAAACTGGTAATGGCTTTACTCTGTTCCAGAGGGCAGGAACACAGAGCATCTATTTGGAGCAAGACCAGGCTATTGCAGATATATTTTGGATGTGTGGAGGAAGGCAGCTGCGCTCAGTGTTACCGAGCAATTGGTCAGGGACATGAGCCAGAGTCAGGGTGGCCCAAGATGTGACCATAATACCTCACATCCGGGTACAAACAAATGATATACAGCCACCCGAAGAGGAACCAGTGAGGTCACTGGTTAAGAGGTCTTACATACCAGATCCGCAGGTTATCATCAATGCAATAGGTCAGCCGAGAGGAATCCCCAATGAGTTTAAAGCAAGGAGTGAAATTAGTGCAGGCTTTGAATCTATAATTCCATGGATAGCACCAGCCAAAAATGCGGAATGGATCAATTACATATATTACGGTCAGCAGCGATTTATCAATTATACAGATGCAGCTCTGACAGCCATGGGTGAGCAACTGCAAGCTACGAGTAAGATGACATGGCAGAATAGGCAGGCAGTAGACTGGATTTTAGCAGAAAAAGGTAGAGTTTGTGTGATGTTCAGAGAACAGTGTTGTACTTTCATTTCGAACAACACCCCGGACAGTTCCTTTACCCAAGCTATGACCAAACTCAAGCAGCTGAGGAAGGAGGTGAAGGATAATGTAGGCTCGGATGCTCACACTTGGGATTGGCTGGAGATGTCACTAGGACAATGGCGTACGATTTTAACCAAAGTAGGGATTGTGGTAGGAATAGTATTAGTTGTGTTGGCTGTAGTGACATGCTGTGTCATTCCTCTCATTAGATCGTTTTTGATCAAGACTGTTGTTTCCCAAATGCCTTTAAGAGGTATGGACTCTGCTGCTAGTGACCCTGAAGTTATTCCGCTACAGGGTCATCCCGGACAGTACATGGTTAAGCATGGACACCCCTGAAACGTCAAAGGAGGGCCTTTGACCTGCCTGTTCGGAAATCCAGAATGTGAATGGTCACTCAAACCAGGAGCTGGGTGGGCGTGTCAGAAATATTATCATCAGAATTCTATTTCAGCAAGCAACGTTGCTGTGGTAGCCCCGTCATGAACGGTGAAATACATAATGATTCAGAAACAGATGGGAGTGTGGTCAATCAGGGCTATGAGGAAATGGAGTTTCAGGACTGACTAGGTCCAAAACATTACCCTTGCCCCTACAGGCAAACCTGGTGTCGATTTTGTAGAAAGGGGTATTATAAGAAGACAAAGGAAAAGTATTCACTGGACATTATCATTACCCAGAACCTTATGATTGTGCATTATGTTAAAGGTGGGACTGTCCTTTGTGTGCCGAAAAAGATTGTGCTCCAATATATGGAGGTTAAAGGCACCTAGGTGGCTGGTAGCCAACTTAGTACGAGGATATTAATGGTTGGAGATGATGGTTTTATAACAGGTTTTACCTTTATATATTCATGATTACACATGATTGAAGTGTTGATTTTCATTAAGAATTTATATATCATGTATATCATTTATATGCATAATCATTTGAGACAACACAATTGCAACGCTCTGGAAACTAAGTTGCACATGCTTACACACATGTTTAATTGATTGATCAACAGGGTTGGATAGTCTTTTACTTCCTCCCAGTCAAAAGGGAGGGAGAGGTTTGGCTTCCTAACCCTCTGGGATGGTGACTGACAGAGGGGGTTGTTTTTAGCTGATGGAGCTAATTTCAGCTCTTTTTGCCAGAACTGAATTCCCCTCCTCACTCACCATTCCCAGGCCTAGATTATGGGGCTTGGGGAAGCCCTAAAGGGGGGAATATATAGAATATATAATGGCTCTATTATAGGTTGACATATCAAGAGGTTTGACATAGGAGTATTTCTGAACTATCACCCTTTATGAATGTATTAGTATAATCAATGTGCACCTGAGAATACAATTAATCAATATGGAAAAGTATAATCAAATGATGGATAATCAATGTATCAGGATGAAAGTCTTGTATTAGAATAATTACTGTCTGGGGATAATCAAGTAACAATGCATGTAAAGGGCCCTAATGGCTCTATTATTTTTATACAAGTTTCTACAGCCTGCGCCACCAATATTTAACAAGGAACGGATCTTGGAAGGTTGCGAAACAATGGTGGCGGATGGGGAGAAAGATGCGCCCAAGAATTAGCATAAGGGGATGGCCAGAAAGGTTATGCAAGTTAACACTGTTTAAATGTGTGTCCCCGGAGTTGGCAAGACAGTTGTTCCTGCAGGTCAACTCGGCTTTTATGATTGCTCATTAAAAGTCTAATTTGAATCCACAAACTCCTGAGTTATTGCAACTTTTTGAGTTGTTGCATCCTTTTTAGCAAGAAGATACATTTTTCCACGACATTCCTCACCCAAAACCTTCCTTTCCAACTTTTTTGGAAAGTAAAGAAAAAGGTGCAGTGGTCTCTTAATTTTTTCCAGAGCTGTATTAGTTTTTCCTCAGAATTGATATAATGGTCCAATCCCAATGTCCACACTCACAGACTCACAGACTTTGAAGCGTGTTCTCGCTAAGTCTGTGAAGGCTTAGGGCTGTCCCACTGTCAAATCGTCAAGTGCGCAAGGGCTCTTTCGCAGACATTTTAAGCCCTTTATGCACCCTTTTTGTAAGTCTGCATTTCTGCAGACTTTGCCTGAAGAAATTGCAGACAGTTCATAGCGTTGTGACGTGAAACATGGGTTACCAGGGGAAGCCCGGATGCAAGAGAAAAATCCCAGAAAACCCACTTTATAAGAGAAGAACAGTAAACTGCACTACATTAACAAGGATTTAAGATGGCACATAGAACACATGAAATCAAGGGAATGTAGTCACTTTATTACACACCTAGTATATTCAAATATTTATTTTAGTTTTTTCTTAACAATGCTGTTTTGACCAAAAATAGTAAATTGATTATTGACAAATATAGATTGTTATTGACAATTACCTCTTGTCCACTCTGTAGGGCAAGAGCCCTAGGGACACTTCCCAGGGACACTTTTACAGACATGATTCTAGCTACCTCTTTCAGTTAAGCAATGCCTTCGCCCAATCCTGATTAGTCTAAATAACTATTGACGAAAACGGAACACTTGTCAGTGTTTTATGACAGGTTAACCCACCAGTTAAGAAGTGCTTTCCTCAGGTGTATGTATGGCGAAATGCTGGGCCTTTATTTGAGGCCATAAAGTCATTTTTGATGTTTTTTTTAATTACTATGCTCTAGTTCCTTTGTTTTCTCTAGAAAAGCGGCGCAGCCTCAGCAATACACATTTCAATGAAAAACTGCCATTTAGGCCATTGATACTGTTACCCAATGTATTACTTCAGTGAAGTAACGTTTTTGTTATACCTGTCCTGCGGTAGATGGTCTAATATATGACAGATTTCAGCTAATCAGCATGAAAGGCTCAAACTACAGTTTATATTAAAAATTTTAAAAAAAATGCAATGACACAACAGCACCATAAACACACTCTGGTGCACTCCTCTGGTTCTTAATAATTTTTTTAGTTCTGCAGTTTTATGTAGATTTGGAAATGTGTACATAACTGTGTTGTGAATGTTTTGCTTAATGGTGTATAGGTTTCATATCTTTGTGGACCCAGTGGTTTTCCAACTAAATATCTATATTTTATTGACTAAGGAAGAACTCACCACATCAAAGATTTATATTTAAACACTCCACAATTTGGCTGACTGCATACAATGGCTGCATTTGAGTCATCAGAATTCAAAAATGAAACTGTAATCACCTAAAGGGGCTGAGAGATTATCGCTCTTATTTTTTCCATATTCAATTTAGGAAAAGACTCAGTGCCTCACACCTGAGAGCCGACACTCTGTCCATATCTATTCATTTCTTTTCATTATAGAACTGTCAGTGGAATGTGTTCAAAAAAGGACACGGTATCTCCCTCCCTCACAAACTCAGATGCATACTCACAAACACTCGCACACACACTCTCGCTCATCTCCCCCTGCCTGCCCCTGTCAGAGTTAAACACCCACAGATTTGGGGGAAATGAACCCGAACCAATATAAAGTCATTCATCATCACTACACTGCTCCTGTATGTAATGGAGACCAGATCTTGCATACAGACAGGAAGAGACCGGTCAAGCCTCTGGCAATCTCAGAGAGCAGGCTTCAGTGTTTAGACACTGCCAACTTTTTAACAAAGACAGATGGTCAGTGGAGATAAAAGTCTGCGCTACTAGTGCACCTTTGGAATTCTCTCCAAAGTTGTGGAGATGTGGGTAGATAGTTTTGATCTCTTGTCCCATGTAGTTCACTTTGTAAAACCATGGTGCATGTGAAGCCAATGCTTGATTCCCACATGGGACCAGTTAGTATTGAGAGTGGTATGATGGATAACCCTCAGTGGTGTGATGGATAACCCTCTGTGGTATGATGGATAACCCTCTCTGGTATGATGCCTTACCCTTTAAACCAGGGGAATTCAAATCTTACCCTACGAGGGCTGGAGCCTGCTAGTTATCTGTTCTACCTTATCATTAATTAGACCCACCTGGTGTCTTAAGTCTGGATAAATCCCTGATTAGAGGGTTGCAATGAAAAAATGGAGTGGAACTGGCTTCGAGGGCCAGATTTGAATAACCCTGCTTTACACCAATGGTCTTCGGGTCCTTTTGTGCCTCGTTTTCACAGATGCCAAACACTGGTGTTTTACCCTGAAGTCCAAAAATCTTCCTGTTTCAACTGATGCGGACCAGCACCAGAAGGCCATGGCGAAGTAGTTGGCAAGTTGGTATTGCATTTAAAATGTGCTGTGTCATTGTGCTGTTTGAGAGCTAAGTAGCTAGCTAAGTTCTGTACAGTATCAATATAATGTTAGCTAGCTAACTAGGTTGTACATGTTCATTCTTTTGGACATATTTCAAATAGCTGAGTTGGTTACAATAGTTTTGTGATCATTTTTCCCAGTTAAACAAAGGGATTATCTGGATTGGAACTAAAAACAGCAATGTACATTGCGTGGGTAATAAAAAAAGCTATTACATACAGCGGCTAGCTATTAGTTACACCATCTAGTTTAGGCATGGTAGTGAACTGTAGCTGGTTACCATGATACAAATAGATTAAGATAGGTTTAGTTGTATTCATTTGTATTCACTTGTTACTTTGTACCTACTATATGTTCATACAGCTGTAAACAACTGTAGCCACGGTGCTCTGGATATGATTTTCTGCAAACTGAATACTGTAAAGCTCAAGTGTAACAAAATGTGTTATTGGTACCCCCAATCCCATGTACGCAGTCTCCAGATCGAGCAGCAACAACCTCATGTGGTACAACCTCTTCGTTGTCAATTCCCAATATTTGGGTTTACTTTTGTGTACATGTGTACTGTGGCTAGTAGGCCTCTGTGAGTGGTTCATAGCATCCAATTTGAAATATGTCCAAAAGAAGTCAAATGAGGAGAGCAAGCTACTATAGCAAAGGAACAAAATGTGTATCAAATTCCAACAATTTCTTTGTATATTTTTTTATTTGAATGAGAGAAAAAGATGATCTTGAACTATTGGAAAGAAGGTTGGAGGCCCAGCTGATTTCCACCCCACAATGCTGTCTGGAAACGGAATACAGTTTTGATAACAGTCTTAAGTGCTGGTCCAATTCCCATTTTGCCCATTTGCAGGGTTCCACCACCCCACAATTCAATGTGAACTGTAGTCATATCTCTGCTTGCAAGTACACTCGGATGTGATGATGGAATACGTAATTTAAGGGCTGAGGATTTAGGGGCTGGCTGCTATGTATTTGGAGTCCAGACGATGTATATAAAGGAGAGGGATGCCAGAGAAGGAAGGAGACTGCAGAGAAAGAGATGGCAGAGGAAAAGTTTCAACAGGAGACTCCACCTGGATGACTAGAGGAAACCCATGCCTTTTTCAAGTGTGATTCCCTTCTTCTGTGCCTGGACATTAACCTAGAGAAGACAGCGCAGGCTGCTACACTTTAGCAAAGGCCTGAATGTGAAGTTCCAAACTGCATTGCTCATTTCTTAATTTTCCCAGTTCTCTGGTAGCTAGTTGCCGTACTTGGTCACGGCATGAAAAAAAGTTCAGACTTTTGTTTTGTGACAAGCACATACGGCTTAAAGTAAATATTAACTAATCATGGAAAGTCTGTGTAATTCTAGGATAGTTGTCATACAGCATATGATGTTCGAAAGAAAAGTTCTATAATTGCGTACATAGCGGGGTGCACACTAGTACACAACGTTAATAGCTACGACAGCTTTATATAGCAACTGTTTTATATACATTAATGCTTGGCTGGCTATTATAGATTGAAATAGTATTAGTCATAATCCCCATAAAACCTAGCGGCAAAATGCTATAGTGGCTAGTTTCCGGTTTCCCCATTAATTTTTCCCATAGGGGATTTATAGATCCAGTTCAAATAAGGTCTGTGTTTTGCGTAGGATTACACCACCTCACCATTTTGATAACTGAGTAAATATGTATAAGAGAAGGTGACTTTTATCAATATATTTGCCGAAATTTAGCCAAAAATGACGGAAAGCTAATTAGCTGCTAATGTGGCTATCTCACTGAACTACACTTACATTCAGTGTCATCACCAAGTGCAGCCTGTGGTTGCTGGAAAATCGTCCACGTTTCCCTCCGATCCAAATCTGATCAACAAGAATGTAGTTGGATTGTTGAGTTTTTTTTCTCCAAATCAGACTTGGTAGTTTCTCATTTTAATAAATGATTGGCTAAGTGTATCTTTTATCGTTTTCCTACCTCAGCGAGGGAGAGGCGTTGCTGGAGCCAGCATTTTGTATTTTGTATGATTTGTCGTAAAACATTAGGCAACTATATTATTTACAAGTTATTCATGATGTACAATATAGCATTAGATTGTCCACCAGGCCATAAAGCGTGCTATCATGTTTTGGGTTTTGGAAAACGTAGTTATGTACACTACTTATCCTAACATAAAAGCAAACAAAAAGCCAAACCCTGTTACATTATTTAGTGTCGCACCACGTTGATAAGTCAGATTATGGCTAACAAGACAAATAGAAAGCGTCAGACCGTGATGGGCTAGTCATAGCCAACTAATAACTAGCAAATGTTGTTAGCTTACTATGCATCATTGCTAGTTAACGTCATTTAAGCACTACTTGCAAAACATATTTTGTTGATGTATTTTACCATTGCTATTTTCGTATGCTATAGGAGTAATTTTTTTACCTTTTTTTTTTTCAACCTTGGCTGCACATCCTTTCCAGTAGCCATTTGTCTGTGCCCCAATTCACAGACTTATCCCCCATCTAGCGCTTGTGAGCCAAGGACTCTTTTTAGCGGTGAAGTAATTTTTTTCACCCCAACATAAATCCTAAATTGCTGGCCCTCAACCTCTCACTCCGCATGATGTGAAATAAGGGGTTGGTGCACTGTCCCACTGTTCCTAGCCATAAAGCCTCCTGCTGCTTTAAAGACACTATATGCCAGCCAGGATGCCTGCAGGGCCTGGGTTCCCTTGATTTTTTAACAATGTCCAGTACAGACAGGGAGGGTGCCAGTTGTTCTGACTCAGGTTCAAGGTGCCATGCCCGTAAACCTGCCCCAGAGACATTTAATAAACCACTGAAGATCCTCCTCTGTGGGTTCTGTGAAAAGAGGGTTATAGTCATCAGACATGTATATCTCCATAGACAGCACATTGTTAGAAGTTGATAGCCTTTTCCATTCACAGTCCATCTCTGTTTGTTTACTTCCTGCATTATCCCAACAACTAAACAGCGACCCTTTGGAAGGGTCGGCAGGATAGGGTAAAGCAAGGTTTGGACCCCATACTATGTGTAAAACCATTGATGTTTGTAGTGTTTCTCATTTTATAGTTTATAGTGTTTCCCCTTTATGCTTGGTTGCAGTGTAGACCATACAATATTGAGTGTAGAGTGCAGAGTTTGTCATTTGCATGCTTGTTACCACATGGTAGGGTAGCCACTTTTGGAAATCTGTTGTGCCCACATTGACCGGGGAATGTAAAAGGAAGGCAGTTGTGGAAGGTGGAACATGGGCCTTATAAATTGTTGTACTGTTCTAGTCTAGGACCCTTTGGTAATACAATGTATTTTTCTATCACTTGTCATGGTATTGGAGTTGTGTGCCGGGAATAAAGTAATCTGTGTGGTGAAGTCAAGGTTCATCTAGGGGAGTTCTTTTGACACATGTACATCTGATGTTGTGCACCTCAAAAATAGCCAATGCAGCTGCATGGCTAGATTTATGAGCTTGGCAATTTAACACAAGACTTCAAACAAATAAGGGTAAAAATCAAGATTGAATAACTGTTCCTATATCCCAAACCTCTGATATGATCTGGTCATACAATGCAAACTAGATTTGTAAAGAAAATTATATTCAGAATGTAAATAATGACAGCATTAGAAAGTATAATGGTGTCCAAGGTAGTGTCCTGGATAATGTTTATTGATAATATATCAATTCTATGGATTATTTCTTGTATCTTGTTAGCTACACTCATCAACACAGGATAAACTTCTAACCTTCACTATTGCTGCACTTCTGCAGACATCCCAACTCTCCTGGAAGTTCCGGGTGTCTCCCACATTTTATTAGCAGCTCACAGACGGCCGCAAATTATATACAATATCCTAGAAATCGATTTTTTTTAGAGCGAGCAAGAGTTAAGGGCTGAATCTCAATTTGCATACTACATACTACAAGTACGTACTTCACGGTAGTACCTACTGTTTAGTATATAGTAAGTTAGTATACCAGTATTTGGGACCGATTGGGACATAATACCTCGTCATAAAATTGCATCTCGCACAATAACATTATGCCAGCAAAATTAACAAATTTATTGACACAGGCTGCTACGAGACTTCCAGCAAAATGCTCAAATCTGCCAAACAAGCTGCTTCACAGTACAATGAAAGTTCGCAAAATAAGTAAAAAAGCTATCTGCATTAGCGTGTGTAAATAGTGTGTGTAAGTAGTTGCAATATGTTGTTAAATAAATAGTTGTGTTCTGTCATAATAAAATGTCATGTCCTTGTTCATACATGTTTGCTGGCCGTGTGCGTGTGTGTGCATGTGTATGTAAAATAGATCTATGTAAAATAGATCAAGGCAGGAACATCTTAAAGTGATACTGAACCGATTTATGAAGTATGGCTCCTATTATTGTTGTTATACGATTACAAAATTTTAGCTGACAACTAAAAGAGCAAAATTGTGCATTTGTAAATAAAAACGTTTCAAACTTTACTACTTCAGTATAGGGCGCGGCCATCTTGGAATCATCACGTGAGTGACGTAACGAGCATGGTTACTTCTCACTGACAGCTAGCGGGCATTACTAGATACAAGATTGACAGATTGATAACAGGTAGTTAAATATGTCTTCAAACGAACCTGCAAAAAAGAGATGCAAAGGGGGATCGTGCCCTAGGTAGTACAAATGAGTTTTACCGTACAGAACACTACCATGTCCTACCTCTCATGTGGCAACCAGACCCGCAACCAAGAGTAGCCACTCTGTTCAGCTGGAAGAGAGCGTGAAGACGCGCTAGCCGGCTAGAGGAGATATGGTCTATAGCTGCTAGGCATAGTGTAGATATGTATATATTGTAACTACACACTGTAGTTATAGCTGTTAGCTCATGCCTAACGAAGTAATACCCAGCTGATCCTCTAAACACATGTCAGAAATAGTTACATATACGTACCGGCGTTTTGACATAGCTTGCTCCCAAATTCACAGACACGATAGTAACACCGCACAAAGCTAGCTAGGTACCTACATCGTAGTTAGTTATGTTTAACCTAGCGAACAAGTTATCAACTGGACCATAAGCTTGTAATGTTGTACACAACGTGAAAGTAACAGTAGCTGCAACTCACCAGCTATTTATAAGGCGCTCCAAACTTTCTGCCCGAACATCCTTCAGAGAAGCATGGCCATCTCTAAAAGGTCTTTCTCTTCACAGAGCATGGGGAAGAGCCTGTGGTCAAGGATGCATGACAATTCTCCTGAACCACCAATACCCAGGTCGTGCAGGTGTCCCTCTTTGCAGCAGATAGATTCTGTCTTTGTTGGGATTGCCGTGCGATTACGAGAGGAGCACCACTCGGTGTTGTTCAACCGGTTATCTATATGTATTCCAACACAACTAAATGTTCTGCCTCATATGAAACAACTATTTCTATTATTTATACTATATGGCGTAAATTTTATCATGTATTATTTTTATGTTATTAAATATATACTCAATTATGATATCAATGTGTTCCACAGTTCCACTTTAAAGACATGTTTCTACCTAATAACTGAACGCAGACTATTGGCCTAATAATTAATATAGTTATTTGATAACTGATGTCATGATAAATACAGATGAAAACAAGCACCGAGCTTTTGCCTGAGTAAAAAAAGACTTGTGAACAACTGACTCGTTCAGTTTCATTGTTCAATTGAGCAACTGTTTCGTTCATTTGAACGACTGGCAGCTGAGTTCTATCCAACCACGGAATATGCTTCCAGCTCAGTAGCCTACTCTCCTTCCAACCGCTGTTAGTTTTACATTCGCCAAGACAGATTAAGCCGGCAGCAATATAAAGACATTTTTGTAACTGATTATTGGATGCATGGTACAATAATGAATATATAGAAGTTGTCATGGTAACCACATCTAATTATACACAGAGCGCTTGCGTAAGTAAAAAAGATTTGTGAATGACTGACATGTTCAGTGTTACATTCCCAGAGAAAGTAGCATTATGAAGACGTGTTTATGACAGATAATTGGATGCATTATAGGCCTACAATAATTAATGTAGTATTTGATTTTTGATTGTAATGATAAAAATAGTTAGACTAAACTGAGCGTTTGCTTAAGTAGACAAGACACGTGAATGACTGAGTCGTTCATGTGTGTGGGGGGATCTATGAGCATTACTGACTCAAATTAATGGAATAACTTGAAAGATTCTAAGTCTTGACTGAATGACTCAAAGATCAGAGTCAGTAAAAGGAGTCACTAGCCCAAGAGAGGCCCTCCTCTTGTATTTTGGTATCCTGCTTTGTGAAAATATAATTGCCTGTGCAAGAACCTTCCAAAGCAAAAGAAAAAGCATGTCCTCTTGAAGTGTCCCATTAAAATTGTATCTGATGAATACAAGTAACTGGGCAGCGTTTAATACAAGGCCGTAATTATAATATACAGTTGTGCTCATTTTGCATACCCTGGCAAAAATTGTGAAATTTTGCATTGATTTTGGGAAATATGACTGATCATGCAAAAAAACTACCGACCCCTACCGTCACCCACTAGATCTCTGGCAATTCCAGTGGCCACCCCAGAGCCATGCCCAGCGATGACCGCGGTGACGCTAACGAGCCGCTCCAAGTCCTGCCTGGCCTACTCCACGCCCTGTTCCTCAGCCTCCCCGATTCCGTGCGGTCTGGCTAGGCAGTAAGCTGGCCATCCGACACGCCCCACTCCCTGCTCTGCGGCCTGCTGCCGCCCCGTTCCTCGCTCTGCGGCCTGCCGCCACCCCGGCCCGTGGCCATCCCTTGCCCAGAGTCCACCCCAAATATTTTGTTAGAGGGGGCTATGGGGTGGTTGGAGGAGGGTTTGGTTGGAGGAGGGTTGGTTGGAGGTGGGTTTTTTGTTGCCAGCCCCGGAGGGGTGGGATGACGAGTCCCTCCCACCCCCCCCGCTCCTGTCCCTGCATGCATTCTCGGTCCCGAGGCGGGGCCGCTGCCTCTTCCTGGTCCTGAGGTGGGGCCGCTGCTTCTTCCTGGTCCCGAGGCGGGGTCGCTGCCTGCTCCGGCTCCTGGTCCTCTCCCTGCTCCAGCTTCTGATCCTCCGCTGGCTCCTGATTCTCCGCCGGCTCGTGTTCCGGATTCTGCTGCGGCTCCTGATCCTCCGCCGGCTCCTGCTCTCCCTGCTCCGGACCCTCCGCCATCGCCTGACCCTCGCGCTGAGACGGGGCTTCTGCCTGTGTCTGTTCCCGGTCCCTGTCCTGAGGTGGAGCCTCAGCCTTTGTGCTCTGCCCCCCCGCCCTTTTTTCCTTTTGTCTTGCGGCCTTTCACCTGTGTTTAGTCCCCACTTGTTTCTGTTCTCCTTGTTAGTCTGTGTATTTAGTTCTGGCATTTTCTCCCTGTCCTGGTCGGTCATTGTTGTATTGTAGCGTTCTCCTGTTCTGTGTTTTTGTGTTTCAGTTTATAGTCTATTTTGTATCTGTAGTGCTCGGCACTCCGTTTTGTTTTCTTTTGGTTCTTATTAAAAAGCTCCTTCTTCGACCCTGCATTTGCCTCAGTCTCTGTGAAACGTGACACACGTAGTTGTTTGGCTCCTTTTTAAAGCATAATGTGACATCTTACATCAGTTTTTGTGAAGACGTGTGTGCTGACAAAAAACTTCCGCACATACTGCAATCAAAAACCCTGGTTTACAGCAAAACTCAGGCAGCTTCATCAGTCCAAGGAGGAGACCTACAGAAGTGGTGACAGAACCCTGTACAATCAGGCCAGTAACACACTGACAAGGGAAGTCAAAGCAGCAAAGAAGAGCTATGCTGAAAAACTGGAAAAAAACTTCACAGCCAGTGACCCCCCGTCGGTGTGGAAAGGCCTGCAGGTACTCACCAACTACAGGAGACCAACCCCCCACACTGCAGGATCTCAACGACTGGCTGACGAGCTGAATGTTTTTTATTGTAGGTTTGAGAGGCCACCAGTCACACCTCTCCCCCACTCCAGCACCATCTTCAAACAGTCACCTTCCCCCACTGCCACCCTGTCACCTCCACTCACCGACCCCCCACCTGCACTAACGATCTGTGAAGAGGGTGTACGTTAGCTCTTTCTGAGGCAGAAGTCCAAGAAGGCTCTTGGCCCAGACGATGTGTCACCATCCTGCCTGAAAATTTGTGCTGAACAACTGGACCCCATCTTTACACAGATCTTCAACAGATCTCTGGAGCTGTGTGAAGTTCCCTCGTGCTTCAAACGCTCCACAATTATCCCGGTCCCCAAAAAACCCTCCATCACTGGATTGAATGACTAAGACCTGTCACCCTCACATTTGTGGTCATGAAATGCTTTGAAAGATTAGTGTTGGCCCACCTGAAAGACATCACAGGCCCCTTGCTAGACCCCTTGCAGTTTGCCTACCGAGCTAACAGGTCTGTGGATGATGCTTTCAACATGGGACTGCACTACGTCCTGAAACACCTTGACTCTCCAGGGACATATGCAAGGATCCTGTTTGTGGACTTCAGCTCGGCGTTCAACACCATCATCCCAGACATCCTCCATACCAAACTCACCCAGCTCACTGTGCCAGCCTCTACCTGTCAGTGGATTACAAACTTCCTGACCAACAGGAGTCAGCAGGTGAGGCTGGGGAACACCACATCCAACACCCGAACAATCAGTACCGGCGCCCCCCCCAGGGTTGTGTGCTCTCCCCACTGCTCTTCTCCCTCTACACAAACGACCGCACCTCAAGAGTCCCATCTGTCAAACTACTGAAGTTCGCAGACGACACTACGGTCATCGGCCTCATCCGGGACGGTGACGAGTCTGCCTACAGACAGGAGGTTGAACAGCTAGTCCTCTGGTGTGGTCAGAACAACCTGGAGCTTAACACACTCAAAACTGTAGAGATGACTTTGGACTTCAGGAGGAGCCCCCGACTCTGCCCCCATCACCATTCTCAACAACCCTGTGTCTGTAGTGGAATCCTTCAGGTTTCTGGGATCCACTATGGATCCACTATCTCCCAGGAAGAAGCTTAACCTGTCCAAGGAGCTATTGATCCACTTTTACACAGCCATCATCCAGTCTGTTCTCTGCACGTCCATCACTGTTTGGTTTGGATCTGCCACGAAACTGGAAAGGAACAGACTACAACGGACAGTTAGAACTGAAAAAAAGATAATTGGTGCCAACCTGCCCTCCATTCAGGACTTATACAAAACCAGAGTCAGTAAAAGGGCAGGAAACATCACAGCAGATCCATCACACCCTGGATACAACCTGTTCCAGCCCCTCCCCTCTGGTAGGCACTACAGAGTACTGTACGCCAAAACGAACAGACACGGGTGCTGGATGTGGTGTTCCACAGGCCATCACTCTGATGAACAGTCAACTTCAGTCACTAAGTGCAAGGCACAATCCCTGTATAACCACCCAGTAACTCTGACCCTAACGTCCACCTGTCTACTACTTATTTATTTTTAATTATTTTGTCATCCTGCAATTCAGTGTTGTTCATACTGTATATATACTGTATATATCATATCCACCTACCTCATGTACATTACACCTGCACTAAAAATTATTTATTCATTCCAGCATTGTTTGCACTGCTATATATATAGATCACATCCACTTTCATTATGTAAATAATAATACCTGCACAATAATATTTATTTCCAGCACCCTTTATACCCTGCTCATTGCACTACGGTCTCACTAGTCTTACTATGTTGTTGTCTGGTTTATTTTGTGTATTTATGTGTACTGTATATTGCAGTCGGTGACTCTTGTTGAGTGTCCTTTGTTTAAGTCTTTTATGAGTAAGCACATTGTGAGTCTGCATAATCCAGAGTCAAATTCCTCGTATGTGTACAAATACCTGGCGAATAAAGCTGATTCTGATAACAGAAATCACCAAAATGGCCCTGATCAAAAGTTTACATACCCTTGAATGTTTGGCCTTGTTACAGACACACAAGGTGACACACAGAGGTGAAAATGGCAATTAAAGGTGAATTTCCCACACCTGTGGCTTTTTAAATTGCAATTAGTGTCTGTGTATAAATAGTCAATGAGTTTGTAAGCTCTCACGTAAATGCACTGAGCAGGTTAGATACTGAGCCATGGGGAGCAGAAAAAAACTGTCAAAAGACCTGCGTAACAAGGTAATGGAACTTTATAAAGATGGAAAAGGATATAAACAGATATCCAGAGCCTTTCAAATGCCAGTCAGTATTGTTCAATCACTTATTAAGAAGTGGAAAACTTGGGGATCTCTTGATACTAAGCCAAGGTCTGGTAGACCAAGAAAGACAAAGAAAAACCCACAGGCAACCTCAGGAGAAATACAGGCTGCTCAAAAGACATTGGTTGTTTCAAGGAGCACAATACGACAATACTTGAACAAAAATGAGCTGCATGGTCGAGTTGCCAGAAAGAAGCCTTTACTGCACCAATGCCACACAAAAGCCCGGTTACAATATGCCCCATTACAATATAACACCTTGACATGCCTCAAAGCTTCTGGCACACTGTAATTTGGAATGACAAGACCAAAATAGAGCTTTATGGTCACAGCCAGCATAGGAATTTCACAGTGGCCACGACGGCTATGGGCATCATTGCCCTTCGCTCAGGCCGTGATGCGCTGAAAATCATTGCACGCCCTACGGCCACCATGGCCTTTGTGCCCATGCTACTGTCAAAATGTTGTCGTCAGCAGTCGATTTGTTTGTTTATAAGTTTGTTTGTTTGTTTGTAGTTTGCAACTGAGAACAACCACGAGAACGGACCACATGCAGGTAAGCAAGCTAGCTATCGATCAATAAATAGCTGACGTAGTGCTTGAATCAAACCTCTCTGTTTTAGAAGGAGCGTTCATGAGCAGCTGGGAAGTGGGACAGTTCCGACCTCCAAGTGGGAGATTACTGGAAATAGACCTGAACACTTTGAGAGCTCCGCGAAGTAACGTAGGTTTGACATCACTAGAAATGGCAGTGTTGGTGGTGAAAATTTAAAAAATCAAAATTACTTTTTGCACAAATAAGTCACTACATTTGTTTATTTTGGTCGTACTCATTAGCGCAGGTGATTATGATGTTAAAAGATACTTTGCGGTTTACTTTTGTGTAACTGAGGTAATGTTAGCCTTCTGGCTAGCTAGCCTTAACGTTACTTAACTGTCTATAACGTTGGCTGTTGTCGTCGTCATGTGAATGCTTTCAACTAAAACTTCTGAAATTAAACACAATGAAAAATTCCAGAATCTCTAAAATTTTTTGAGGGAGTAGATGTAGTTTCAAGGATTAAAACATGATAATTGAACTTTTTATGTGGAAAAAGTATGATATTAAAAAAGTGAATAATGTATGTTTTTAAGTTCATGCATGCTTTTTTCGTATCAGCAATTCAAGTTGTTTATTTGTAAGCTCCAAATCCTCCTATTTCACTCAATGGCCTTTGTGCACTGGCATGTGGCCTATGTGCCCTAAACATTTTTGTGACACCGAAGGCTAAATGGCCTTGCCCCTAAAATGATGAAATTCCAAGCCTGGTCACAACCATAAGAGCTATGTTTGGAGAGGGGTCAACAAGGCCTATAGTGAACAGAATACCATCCCCACTGTGAAGCATGGTGTTGGCTCAATGATGTTTTTGAGGAGTGTGGGTTCTAAAGGCACGCGGAATCTTGTGAAAATTGATGGCAAGGTGAATGCAGCATGTTATCAGAAATTAATGGCAGACAATTTGCATTCTTCCGCATGAAAGCTGCACATGGGACGCTCTTGGACTTTCCAGCACGACAATGACCCTAAGCATAAGGCCAAGTTGACCCTCCAGTGGTTACAGCAGAAAAGGTGAAGGTTCTGGAGTGGCCATCACAGTCTCCTGACCTTAATATCATCAAGACACTCTGGGGAGATCTCAAACATGCGGTTCATGCAAGACGACCAAAGACTTTGCATGACCTAGAGGCATTTTGCCAAGACGAATGGACAGCTATACCACCTGCAAGAATTTGGGGCCTCATCGACAACTATTACAAAAGACTGCATGCTGTCATAGTTGCTAAAGGGGGCAACACACAGTATTAAGAACTAAGTGTATGCAGACTTTTGAACAGGGCTCAGTTCATTTTTTTCATGGTTGCCATGTTTTGTTTTATGATTGTGCCATTCTGTTATGACCTACAGTTGAATGTGAAGGTAACACTTTATTTGAAGTGGTGTGCTTAAGAGTGTCATGACACTGTCATAACCATGACATGACACATGAAGGAATCATTATGAATGTTTATGAATGTTGTCATTAGGGGTCATTCGGTTGACTAGGTCATTTTTTATGCAAGGTTGACATTGTTTGTGATGTCTTTGTTATGACAACTTGACATTGACTGAGACAACAACAACCTGTCAATGTCTTTGTTATGACAACTTGACAGTAACCAAGACAACGTAACCTGTCATAAACATGGTCCTAATTATCAAACTTGAAGGAACTATTTAGCGAGCATTCTGTCTGCCATAAAAGTAACTTTGTTGACCCTGAGACTGGTGCTCATACTCAGCATATTAAGCGTGCATGGCGGAAATACAAATTGGAAATATGGAGTCATAGAGAATTGCACTCCTGAGTCACTGAAGATTTGCCTCAAAATGATAGAGCAGCACCACTGATTAGACATACGCCATTATAATGGTGTCTTGGGCAGACTTTTCCATGATGTGAAAAAACGAGTCAAGTTAACATCAAAGTTTTTTGCAGGAACACATAGTTTGTACAGTAATTTTGTTAATGTTGATGCAGGACATCCATTCATGTAACTCGTGGTTTGCATGAACAATAGGCTAAGTAATATACATTATTCAAGAGCTAATATACATAATCCAATTTGTTAATATGATTACAGTGCGGTAACCATTATTAAGGTAGACTGGCTAGTTGCGTCTTCAAATAGGTGTGACGCACACAAAATGCATGGTCGCATTTGGCAGAGCTGTAGTACTCGAGGTCAGTCTCTGTCTCGAGTCAGGCCTCGAGACCACTTTTTGAGTGTCTCGGTCTTGTCTCGGTTGCATTTGTACTCGGACTTGACCTGGTCTCGGGCTGTGAGGACTCGAAAATTCTTCCCGAGACCAGACTAGTAATAATCAGCCCAAAATGATCAATATTCATAAAAAGCCAGTTTGTCCCCCCAATAATTTATTCTTGTAATAATGCGGGCAATAACGTTGTGAACATTGGTGCATGTCTTTCTCCCCTGCTCCCTATTTCAAAGTCTGGTCAGCCCACTTTCCAAATCTATTCCGTTTGCCTTTTATGATTTATACCAAGCTCTCTTGAAATCCATGTCATGCTTTAGCCTTTACCTTTGTACTGGGGTCCTATGAGTGAATTTGAAGCGGGAGATCCGATCTCAGACAGACCTGACTTCGCCTTATATATGGATGGTAAATAGCCACTTTTCAACTAACTTACCTTTATCAGTAAGATAATGAAAAGGTGCTCGCCCATTTCACTTGAATTCTGAACTTTGATTGGAAAACAATACAACTGGGATGGATGGACTTTTGACAAACCTAGTGACCGCTAATATCCCGAACAGGCTAGCTATAACAGCCTACAGCACAGTAGCATCTATCGTTAGCTACAGTACCTAGCCTTGCTGGAATATTAACAGTTAGTTGCCAGTTTGTCAAAAGTCCAATCCTTCCCAGCTGTGAGATAGCTTGTTGTTCCATTTGTTCTCTGAATTGGGTTACTAAACGCTGGCTATCTTAGATTGCTCAGAACATTTATTTTTTCCTTCATAACTTTCATCCCTTTCTTTGCTTTGGGATGGCGTTGTCATTTTATTTTGTCGCAGTGCAGGACCTCATGACCAAGACAAAGACAGCAGCTGATATCTGAAACTTTGTAAAATGTTGCTGGAAACGTTAGGCATTATTAACAGATTAATAGTTTTTTCATCATGTTCTGTAAGAAAGGAGACCACCTTGGCAGTAATTGAGCTGGGAATGTCCACTATGTATGGCTGATTGTATTTTTTCACTCAATTAGCAAAGTGAGTCTGAACCAGAGGCAGAGTCAGAAAGATGAGAAGGGTGGATGCTGAGGTAAGTGATAAAAAGGATACTACAGAATAGCCCTCTGGACGTGTTTAGTTTTAAATGTGTTATGGTGCATTGTGTTACAGTTTGTCTATTTTGAAGACTTCTGGCCTAAAATATGTTGTTCTCCATTAGACTAAGTTATGCACATGACTTTATTCTACATAACAAAAATTCACACAAAAACATAGTTGATATAAAGCTAATAGTATATGTTTGGATAATTCAGAAAATCTGAATGTGAAGTAGGCTAAATATAGAAATATTAGATTGTAAAAATAGAAGTTTTGATAATGTTACGTGTTTTGAATTTAAGGTAGGAAAGATAATGTGTTTTGATCATTCTCATACTTTTGCGGTGGAGCATTACAAAGTATGTGCTGGTTTATTTTCATGTTGATATTATTGTGCATATTTCACTTCATTAAGCTTCTTGAATGTTTATGGACATCATTCATTTGATGCATTGGAGACAGACTGGGAGTAACGTTTTTTTTTAAGTAATGTTTACACATTAAGTGATGTCTTTACTATTAGTCCCTAAAAAAATTTGAATATGCAAACACAAGTCACACACCTGCCTCTGACTCTGTCCCTCCTAATTTGTGACTATTTCACTCTTGGTAGCAGGCACTGTATTTCTTCCAAAGCCATACAGCCGCGTTCTGCCTTTGGCTTCTCCAGCCAATGACTGTCTACTTTTCTCCAGCCAATGACTATCACTAGCTACAATGAACACATGCTCATCGTAGCTAGTGTGTGAACCTGTGCACGTACTTCATTCTTCTCTGCACGCTCGGGATAATGTCAGTGAAATCAGCTATCATCTGTTATTTATTGCTGATATGATTGGTCAAAAGACCAATGAAAAGCACCTGAATAGGTTTTTCTATGTAAATGCAGTGAAAGTAACCTGATTTTATATTAGCGGTAAGGCTCAATTCGTTCTTTCCGCAATTTAAACCTGCTGCCAATTCAGTATTCATGGGAAATATACCATACTTCCGTAATATGAATACAAAAATACCATACAGTTTGAGGTCATATTATGATGATGATCTGACACATCTATAATCACAGTCTCGAATTGGACTTGTGTTGTTCCAGTCTCGGTCTCGTCTCGGTCTTGCCTCCCTTTGGTATTGGTCTTGACTCGGACTCGATTGGCTTTGGTCTTGGTCTTGACTTGGTCTCGCTTTAGGTGGTCTCAAATACAGCTCTGGCATTTGGGGTTGATATTGAATTTTGAAGGACGCTTTTATATTGAAGGACACTTACTATGGTTGGCCTATAGGGGGAAGTTATTTTATAGTAATTTTATAACTATGACATAGACAGAAAACCCATTTTGAATGTAAAATGCCATTACGGTGGTGCATTCCTTAGAAAAAAATTAATTTGTTACTGTACTGTACTGAATTGTTTTTTTCAAAAACAACATTCCTGACAAAATCCCTAGGATTAATATTATTGAATTTTGTTACTGTATTGTTTAGGAACTTTGCAATTGTTGCACTGTAAGGGTTAACGATTAGCTAGTTCCTTGTTCCTTGTTGTTAGCTGGCTTTGGTTGGTTATTAGCTGGCTCCAGTTAGCTGTTTGCTAGCTCCAGTAGGATTGTTGAAAATTGTTTTTTTTTTTAGGAAACAATTTGTTGTACAAGAATCCATTTATTGCTTTCAATAAAAGAAATCTCTTGCTTTTCTTAAGGTATTTAAAAGCATTTGACAGACTTAATTACATCTTTATGACAGCATTTGACAAACATAATGACATCATGACGTCAACTAAATTATACATGACACAGTTATGAAAGCATTTAACAGTGTAATAGCACTTAATGACATCTTTATGACAAGTTCAAATTGTACCACCTGAGTTGAGGTCAAGGAAAATATTCATTACACGATTATTATGGTCTCATGACCACCAATTTCAAAACCAACCACATATGACAGTATTTAAATGCTAATGTATAAAGCTAAATAGTTTCTACAAGTTTTATAATCAGACCTGCTATGACATGTTAATGACAGGTCATGTTTCTGACTAACTGCGCCACAGTATGGCTTGGCAGTTACTTCATAGCCGGCCGGAAGGCCCTGCAACGGGTGGTAAAAACCGCCCAGCACATCACTGGTGCCCAGCTCCCAGCCATCGTAGACCTCCAGCGCAAGTGGTGTCTGCACAGGGCGTGCGGCATCATCAGGGACCCTTCACATCTGTCGTGGAAATCACTAATGGGAAAGGCACAAAGACTGTAGATTCTTTTCACAAGTAAATCTTTATTCAAGATTTGCAAACCTGGAGCAGTTAACAAGCACTCTCTGCAGTCAGGTCAAGAGCTCTCCGTTAAAGGTTGAGCTCAGACCTATATACATTCACTACAGCCCACTGTGTCCCCCTCCTATACATGGTTAGTCTATAAGTCTCACCAGCTTCTCTGCGAACTTCGGCTTAGAAAGATAAGATGTTTACAACCCTTGAGAAGTTTAGCCAAAACTATAGCTATCTGTTGTAGGCACATCCTGTACAACTGAGCAGAGCCGAAACTCACAATGGCCTTAGTATTACTGGATTATACTTAGAATACGCAATATGATTTCATTGTACTATGGAATAAGACAATTTCAACCACATTCCCTTCTTTTGAGACTAAGTCTCAACCAAAATACATTTTAAACAGTACAACCAATGAAAAATACATTCCAGCAAGAGCAACAGATTATTATCCAAAAAATCTATCTCCTACGATTAATCATCATTAAACCAATATTGATTAGATGCAAAACAATCAACAACCTTTTAATAATGCATAAACATTTCTTCCCATATCCTATGGAATGGGAGGTGACAAATACTTTATCATCTATGTTACAGTCACAAAAACAATGTCAGCAAGCAATGATTATACGAATAGTAACGTTTACTTGGTTTCGTTACAGTTTTAATCCATGTCCCTCTTATTACCCTGCACAACCGCATAACATTATGTGCCTGTTGTCTAGGTCAGTGTAAGTGAGGTTAAGTGGGAGAACATTGTGTGGTTCATCAGCATCCACCAGCCATTCTCATGGTGGCATTTCCCAGGGGCCGTTGCCCAATCATGCAGTTCAGCGGTCCTCCTGTCACGACTGGGGCGGCTGTTATTTGCTAGACTCCAGTCTTGAGCCCGCTGTGGGCTTGTGCTGAGGCGGCTATTATTTAAGTCCTGCCGTTGGACTATGCTGCTGCTGTTGGTCCCTCAAGGTTCTCCGTTGTTCCCCCAGCCTCTATGGTCCAGATAAGGATGGAAAGAGCAACACCGGCAATGAACGTGACCTTCGGTAAGCCCTCCTCGCTACTCCATGGCCATTGTGGTGGTCGTCGTCCTGGCATCAGCTGATACATAGTCATCAGGGTCATATGGCACCTTCCTGCAGAGGCTAGCGTGGACCCACGTAGCTCTCTCAGCAACATTCACAGCTGTCTGGGTGATCAGTAGCACCTGGTATGGCCCCAACGACCTATGCTGATGCCAGTACTTCCTACGGAGGTCCCTCACGACAACCCAGTAACCTGGTTGGATCTTGTCGAGTGGTCTTTTTGGCTCAGGCAGCGTCAGCTAATTCTGTGGGAAAGGAGTGGTGATCATCCTCATTAGTCTGTCTGTAAGCACCTCATGAGGAGCAAGACCCGTGGTGCGATGCTCTCTCCCTCGCATGTACATTAAGGCAAGTGGCATCACTGTTACCCATGACAACTCTGTCTCAGCCATCAGTTTGGTCAATTTGGTTTTTGGAGTCTGATTAGCTCTCTCAACCAAGCCACCACTGGCTGAATGATAGCTACAATGTGTGCGCTGATCTATCTTCGGACTAGTGGAGATGCATTCAATTACACCATTTACAAAATGGGAGCCATTGTCTGATATCAATTTTGAAGATAAGCCCCATCTGGGAAAAATTTCCTGTATCAAATTCTTTGTGACAGCGATGGCTGTGGCATGTTTGCATGGAAATGCTTCTACCTACTTGGAGAATGCATCCACTATTACCAGGCAATATTTGTATCCCTGGCATGGAGTCAACTCAATGAAATCCATCATTAAGTGCTCAAACAGCCCCTCTGGCCTTGGGTGGGCCGACATTGGCATCAGTGTGCCCCTACCCACATTGTTTGTCATACAAATCACACATTTTGCACAGACATTTTTGGCATATAGGGAAAATCCTGGTGCAAACCAAAAGTTATGTACAATATTCACAACCCCAACTTTGGAAACATGGTCTTGGCCATGTGCCAACTTAGCAACATAGGAGTAACAGGAGCGAGGAAGGACAGGGAGGTCAATAGGACCAACCCAAACTTCAGCTTCTGGTCAAAGGAGCATTTCAACCACTTCCAACGAGAGACCTCCACAGTGTCAGTGCCTGATTGTAAGTCAGAAGCGTCATTAAGAGAGAAAACATCAGTTGGAGGCAGAGAAACCATCTGCAAAATGAGGGAGACATTAGACGTGGCTGCAGCTTTAGCAGCCATGTCAGCTACAGCATTACCTTTAGAGACGGAATCAGAGGCTAACCTAGAGTGACAGATTGTCTACCAGATGCTGTTAAGAACCCGCGCTGACGCCACAGAGTACCAAAATCACGCATGACCACAAAGGCCTATCTGCTGTCCGTGTAGATATTGACAGACTGATGTTGGGCTAGAATACAGGCTCTAGTGACCTCAAACAGTTCAGCTGCTTGAGCAGAGAGGTGCGAGGGTAATCTAGCACTTTCCTCTGATGCTGAAGTGACGGCATATGCTACCAAGGGCTCCCCTTTGGGGGAACGCTGGGCAATTCACAAAATACTCAAGATCAGCATTATCAATAAGTGTGTCTGAGAGGTCGGGTCGTGGCTTACTGACTTCTTCCACAATGACAGCACAGTCACGAGGGTCACCATCATCATCTGTAGACAAAAGAGTAGCAGGGTTCAGAACAGTGCATCTCTTTAGCGTAACATGAGACACTGTCAGGAGAATGTTTTGGTAGTGGAGTAACCTAGCAGGGTGCAAATTTGCTGTCTTAGCCTGTGAAATGAGAGAATGAGCAGCATGTGGAAAATGAACAGTGAGAGGGCACATGGCAACAATGTCTGCACAAGCCAGAAAAGCCTCAGTAGGTGCTGCAGCTGCCTGTAGGCAGCAGACCAGAGCCCTAGATCCAAACGCTTGGAGTAGTATGCCACCGGTTGTTGCTTTCCACTGTTGTCTTGTGTCAAAACAGAAGACATGAACCCATTTTTTTTCACAGGCAAAGAGGTTAAACAGCTTCGCATGATCTGGTAAACCGAAACAGGGGGAGGTAGACAGAGAGTGTTTGTGATGATCCAGGGAAGTCAGTCCGTCAGTGGGCAAACAATTTTGTCCTTCATGGTCATTTCGTGGCCATGAATGAGATCAGACAGGGGCTGTGTGATTTCAGCAAAGTCTGAAAGCCAGGCTCTGCAGTAGCCGGCCACACCCAAAAGGCGACACTCAATCCTTCTGAGTCTCAGAACACAAGAGTAAATCAACATATTGTATGAGCTTACTTCCACCCGGAGGTACGAACCCTTCCAAATTTTGAGCAAGTGCTGCAGAGAAGACAGCCGGAGACTCTGCGTACCCTTGAGAGAGGACGGACCAGGTCCATCGCTTCCCACAGAACATAAAAGCAAACCAAAATTGAGATTCCTTTGCCACAGGAATACTGAAAAATGCGTTAGCCAAATCGAAAACGGAAAACCAATTTGCGGCGGGTGGAACATCAGATAAGACAGTGACGGGGTTGGGGATGACAGGGGAATGAGCATGTATTATTCATTAACAAGTCTAAGATCTTGAACAAATCGCCAATCCCTGTTAGCTTTACGAACAGGAAGGATGGCAGTGTTACATGGAGAATCAGGGCAGAGTATTATGGCACCCCTCCCTACCAGGGAATCATGAACAATAGCAATCCCTTCTTCAGCTTCCTTACTAAGAGGGTACTGGGCCCTACTGGGCCTGAACGTGGACTTGGGTATGACTGTGAGAGGCTGAATCAGAGCTGTGTTCGAGATCACCTAAAGCGAGACCAAGTCAAGAATAAGACCGAAGCCATTCTAGTCAAGACCAAGACCAAAGGGAGGCGAGACCGAGACCAAAACAGCAGGGAAAGGGTCAAGACCGAGACCAGAACAACACAAGTCCAAACTGTGATTATAGATGTATCAGATCATCACCAAAATATGACCTCAAATTGTATGGTATTTTTGTATTCATATTATGGAAGTATGGTATATTTCCCATGAATACTGAATTGGCAGCAGGTTTAAATTGCGGAAAAAACAAATTGAGAATCAGGTTACATTTACATAGAAAAACCTATTCAGGTGTTTTTCATTGGTCTTTTGACCAGTCATATCAGCAATGAATAACAGATGATAGCTGATTTCACTGACATTATCCCGAGCGTGCAGAGAAGAATGAAGTACGTGCATAGGTTCACACAGTAGCTACGATGAGCACGTGTTCATCGTAGCTCGTGATCGTCATTGGCTGGAGAAAAGTAGACAGTCATTGGCTGGAGAAGCTAAAGGCAGAACGTGGCTGTATGGTGGCTTTGGAAGAAATACAGTGCCTGTTACAAATTAGGGGGGACAGAGTCAGAGGCTGGTGTGTGACTTCCTGTGTTTGCATATGCACAATTTTTTAGGGACTAATAGTAAAGACGTCACTTAATGTGTAAAAATTATTTTAAAAAACGTTACACCATCTCCAATACATCAAATGAATGATGTGCAAAAGTATGAAAATGATCAAAACACATTATCTGCCCTACCTTAAATTCAAAACAGGTAACATTATCAAAACTTCTATTTTTACAATCTAATATTTCTATATTTAGCCTACTTCACATTCAGATTTTCTGAATTATACAAACATATACTATTAGCTTTATATCAACTATGTTTTTGTGCAAATTTTTGTTATGTAGAATAAAGTCATGTGCATAACTTAGTATAATGGAGAACAACATATTTTAGGCCAGACGTCTTCAAAATAGACAAACTGTTACACAGTGCACCATAACACATTTAAAACTGAACACGTCCAGAGGGCTATTCTGTGGTATCCTTTTTATCACTTACCTCAGCATCCACCTTATTGTCCCTCTCATCTCTCTGACTCTGCTTCTGGTTCAGACTCACTTTGCTAAATGAGTGAAATAATACAGTCAGCCATACATAGTGGACATTCCCATAAAATAAAAATTTCAGCTCTATTACTGCCAAGGTGGTCTCCTTTCTTACAGAACATGAAAAAACCCTTATGCCACCCTCGGACATTTTTGTCCTTTTTTCTCATTATTTTTTTTTTGATTTGGTGATCATTTTGTCTGTGTTGCAGCTAGTGGCATGCATTTTTGGCAGAAGTCTTATTTTTTATTACATTTTTGAAATCCAATGTTTTTAACTCTTACATGTCTTTCATACTCTGTTGACAAATTTACTACGCATTGGACACCTTCGAGGACAAAAATGTCCTCGTACAATAAACTGATATAAAATTTTTATACATTAATATTTTCTTCCGCTTTTTTTTTCTTCATAAATCTCTTAAACAACTTCAAACCTGTGAAAAACAACCAAACATTCAATCATTTTCAGGATTTTAACCCTTTAAATGTCAGTTTGATTGTTTGAATTACTGTATTATTTATTACAAAAAATCATTAAAAATGTAATATTTTCCATATAATAAATAGTAGGGGCATGGGGCTTTGGTGGTTTTTAGAGTCTTGGATATGTCAAAGATTAGCAAAGAAATTTATTTGATTGCATTAATATTTTTTATGTAGTGCCAGATACTCCCTCTCGACACCTTCATGGACAAAAATGTCCCATTGACTTCCATTAAAAACAATTTTTTTTATCTCACTGCCATTACAGTATAAAACCATGCATTCTGTAATATAGTCATTTCATTTGGAAGAAAAGCAGTGATATTTGACATTTTTACTGTATTCTACCAGATTCAACCATTTTCCCATTGTAGGCCGATGGATGAAATTCTTGTATTTTTGCCAGTTATATTATGGAGCCATGTGACTACCAAGGGGCCCCAAGAGTTTTTGTGTGTGCGTGTGTGTGCGTGTGTGTGCGTGTGTGTGCGTGTGTGTGCGCGTGTGTGCGCGTGTGTGCGCGTGTGTGCGCGTGTGTGCGCGTGTGTGCGTTTGTGTGCTAGTGTGTGTGTGCGTGCGTGTGTGCGTGCGTGCGTGAGAGATAGAGAGTGTGTGAGAATCCGTAAGCACGCACTGATTATTTCAGGGGTGAAAAAGGGCATGTTTTGGGGGATGGTTTTCATGTGTCTTTGAAGAAGTGCATGAGTTTTTGTTTTTGCCTTCGTAGACAAAAACAAAAACAACTGTGTGTGTTTATGCACCTGGATGCTTTCACAGCCAATGTAAAAATGCAACGTGGCTGAGGGGTCATTTCATCAGTGAGCAGAGAAGGAGAAAGACCTGGAGCAAAAATGAAGAGGCGTTACAGTGCAGAAGAGACTTTAGAGATGGTCATGCAGCCTCTATCTGCCAGCGAGCTGCAGGACTCATCAGAAGAAGAGACAAGCTTCGAGGAGGAGTCTGACATTGAATGGTCACTGGAGTCCTCCACTTCTGTGAGTGCCTCTGACCCTTCCTCTGAAAGTGGAGAGGACACTGAGGATCCTGCCCATCCCAGCAGTGAGTGGACAGCGAAGAACGGGCAAGTCTGGTCTCCATCTCATGACGAGACGCTGCGCTACATTCAGGCACCCACCGGCATGAAGCCAGGGCCCACAAGATATGCCATATCAAGAATTCACGACGTGGCATCCTCTTTTGACCTTTTCTTCACTCCTGACATGATCCAGCTGATTTCGGAAATGACAAACCTACACAGGAGGCGTTCAGTGTCAGGATGGAGTGATGTGGATGCCCAAGAGATTCAAGCATACATGGGACTTCTCATCCTGACAGGTGTGTACCGGTCCAAAGGGGAATCTACCCGCAGCCTGTGGGATGGCTAGAGTGGGAGACCAGTCTTCAGGGCCACCATGTCCCACAAACGATTCCAAATCATAAACGCCAGCCTCCGATTCGATGACCGACTCACCCGCCCTTCTCGACACAGGGAGGACAAGCTTTCTGCCTTCCGGATTATGTGGGACATGTGGACAGAGCGCCTCCCACTCCTGTTCAATCCAGGGGACGACATCTGTGTTGATGAGCAGCTCGTACCCTTCAGAGGCCGCTGCAAATTCCGTTCGTACATGCCCAGCAAGCCAGTGAAGTACGGGCTGAAAATCTGGGTCACCGCCGATGTCGCCACATCATATGCCTGGAGGTGCCAAGTATATACTGGGAAAGCCACTGGTGGAGCACCACTGACACCGTCATTGCCACTTCTGCCACGAGCTCGACCAGAAAAAGAGGTGTGTGCTGGTTTTGCACAGGCATAAAAAAGAAGGTTCTACCACCTGCACCTAGTGTAACAGGTGCATTTGTAGAGAGCACCAGGTCACATGCTGCAGGACCTGCTGGTCTGCTCCTGGAAATGAACTGAACTAAGCACACACACACACACACACACACACACACACACACACACACACACACACACACACACACACACACACACACACACACACACTCTCAATACATATATCTGTTTCTCTCAAACACACACATACATCACATGTTCAAAGTCTGAATATTTATATTTCAATTTTTTTCATATTTCATATGTTCTCTTATCTTTTGTTGTTGAAGTTTTCAAAGTTGATGTTGTTTGCATAATAAATGTTCTTATTGATGAATCAGAAAATTATTTCACACAGACACACAAACAAATCACTTTTGAGGCCCTCTGGTGGTCAAACGGCTCCATAATATAACTGGCAAAAATACAAGAATGTCATGCATTGGCCTACAATGGGAAAATGGTTGAATCTGGTGGAATACAGTAAAAATGTCAAATATCACTACTTTTCTTCCAAATGAAATGCTTACATTACAGAATGCATGGTTTTATATTGTAATGGCAGTAAGATAAAAAAATGTGTTTTTATTGGAAGTCAATGGGACATTTTTGTCCACGAAGGTGTCCAGAGGGAGTATCTGGCACTACATAAAAAAATATTAATGCAATCAAATAAATTTGTTTGCTAATCTTTGACATATCCAAGACTCTAATAACCACCAAAGCCCCATGCCCCTACTATTTATTATATGGAAAATATACATTTTTTAATGATTTTTTGTAATAAATAATGCAGTAATTCAAACAATCAAACTGGCATTTAAAGGGTTAAAATCCTGAAAATGATTGAATGTTTGGTTGTTTTGAGCAGGTTTGAAGTTGTTTAAGAGATTTATGGAAAAAAAAGCGGAAGAAAATATTAATGTATAAAAGTTTTATATCAGTTTATTGTACGAGGACATTTTTGTCCTCGAAGGTGTCCAATGCGTAGTAAATTTGAGGAGGGCACAAGGGTTAATAATGCCTAACGTTTCCAGCAACATTTTGCAAAGTTTCAGATATCAGCTGCTGTCTTTGTCTTGGTCATGAGATCCTGCACTGCGGCAAAATAAAATGACAACGCCATCCCAAAGCAAAGAAAGGGATGAAAGTTATGAAGGAAAAAATAAATGTTCTGAGCAATCTAAGATAGTCAGCATTTAGTAACCCAATTCAGAGAACAAATGGAACAACAAGCTATCTCACAGCTGGGATGGATTGGACTTTTGACAAACTGGCCACTAACTGTTAATATTCCAGCAAGGCTAGGTACTGTAGCTAACGATAGATGCTACTGTGCTGTAGGCTGTTATAGCTAGCCTGTTCGGGATATTAGCGGTCACTAGGCTTGTCAAAAGTCAATCCATCCCAGTTCTATTGTATTCCAATCGAAGTTCAAAATTCAAGTGAAATGGGCGAGCACCTTTTCATTATCTTACTGATAAAGGTAAGTTAGTTGAAAAGTGGCTATTTACCATCCACATATAAGGCAAAGTCAGGTCTGTCTGAGATCGGATCTCCCGCTTCAAATTCACTCATAGGACTCCAGTACAAAGGTAAAGGGTAAAGCATAACATGGATTTCAAGAGGGCTTGGTTTAATTCATAAAAGGCAAATGGAATGGATTTGGAAAGTGGGCTGACCAGGCTTTGAAATAGGGAGCAGGGGAGAAAGACACGGACCAATGTTCACAATGATATTGCCCGCATTATCACAATAACAATTGTGATAATGCGGGCAATATCGAGTCGACTGGTCTCGGGAAGAATTTACGAGTCCTCACAGTCCAAGACCAAGTCAAGACCGAGTACAAATGCAACAGAGACTGAGACAAGACTGAGACACTCAAAAAGTGGTCTCGAGTACTACAGCTAGGGCGCACAGTTTCATTTTACATGGGAAAATTTAACATGGAGTTATGCCTGATAACAGACATTGTAGCACCAGTATCTACTAGAAAACTTAAGGGCTTACCTTCGATCAGAAGGGTAACACAAGGGGTATCTTTGGACTTGGAAAATCTCTTAAGGAACTGCTTCTGTGAAATTTTGTCAGCTGTCTCCGCTTCACTTCAGTCATCCTTAGGTTTATTGTGTGTGAGATTATGTGGTGGTCCCGTCTGCCATCCGCCACAACTTCCTGTCTCTATGGTTCAGGGTACCCTCCATAAAAGTGACCATATTTACCACAATTGTAACATGACTGATCCCTTGTCTGGTCCCCGGTCTTTCTTTTTATTTATTATTTTTAATTTTTTTTGTTTATTTTAGTTTTTTAAAATATTTTTAGTTTTGTTTTCGTTATCTTTCATGTATACGTCTATGCCATGTCATAGCAATTCTCCTGTCTATACATGCATCTTATATTCATCCTCGATGAATTACAGTTTCCTAAAACTGTTTACTGCACAGCCTGTTCCACGAGGGGCCCCACAGGCCCAAACAGGTTTTATTAAAAGGTCTGAAAACCTCTTAATTAAAGTTCTGAAAACCTTTTCTCCCAATGGAGTTATTGTAAGAAAAAAAACAATTTCACCTTTTAGTTTTTTATGTTCGGGATGGCGTATCCGTCCACTGACACTCCCTGCCAGGCCCGAGGCCAGTCCCTTCTGCTCCGGCCTAGACGGAGTGTGAGCTCCCTGAACCATACTGTTGTGGTCCCTGCGCGCAGTTAACCTTGGAGTCCCCGGGAACGCTCAGTGAACGGAGTTAGCCATCCCATCCTCGTCGCCAAATTGTCGTGGAAATCACTAACCGGAAAGGCACAGAGACTGTAGATTCTTTTCACAAGTAGAGCTTTATTCAACATTTGCAAACTTGGAGCAGTTAACAAGCACTCTCTGCAGAGTCAGGTCAAGAGCTCTCCGTTGAAGGTTGAGCTCAGGCCTATATACATTCAGTACAACCCACTGGGTCCCCCTCCTATACATGGTTAGTCTATATGTCTCACCAGCTTCTCTGCGGACTTCGGCTTAGAAAGATAACAAGATGTTTACAACCCTTGAGAAGTTTAGCCAAAATTATAGCTATCTGTTGTAGCCACATCCTGTACAAGTGAGCAGAGCCGAAACACACAATGGCCTTACTAAATTACTGGATTACACTTAGAATAAGCAAAATGATTTCACTGTACTATAGAATAAGAACATTTCTACCACACATCCATGTTACAAACTGTTTGCGCTCCTTCCATCAGCCAGACGGTACAGGTCTCTTCGTTCCCGCACCAGCAGGCTCAAGAACAGTTTCTTTCTACTGTAACCCTGCTGAACTCTGTGACCCATCACTAACCATCTACCTCTGGAACCTCATTGCTGCTATTCCTGTATTTCAGTTGCACATGCCACCTTGCACCTTCAATTTGCCTTCACTGCACATTTAGAATTGCCATCATACTTGCATTTTTCAGTTGTTACATATACAGTTAGGTCCGGAAATAATTGGACACTGACACAAGTTCTCTTATTTTATCAAAATATATACAAGTTACAGTTAAATAATTAATATGGGCTAGTAGTTTAAGGAATAAAGGTTACCCCTTTGAATGCTACTGAGTGGACCGGTAAGAAAATTAGTGCAAAGAATCTATGACCTATGTGATAATTTAATATCCAATAATCTGACTCCATATTGTTTGTAGACATATGGAATCATAAATGACCATGATATGCTGGAAGTTCTTAGAAAGGTAGCTAATCTTTCGTCACAAGCCAAACATTTAAAAGTACAAGTGTTTCACAGCCTACGTTATCCTCAATGCTCTTTATTAATCAAGTACAGAAAACAAGGGATCGTGTAGCAACCCGGAACTCAGGGATGACCGGTCTGGTCACTTCGATTTACGTATGCATGTGTGCCTATATCAGTTATCATAAGCTCCCATAAAGTGTAGGTCATTTATCACGAACCACAAAGTAAAATGGCATGTGTTCCTGGGCCTAACTAGATTGTTTCGAAATCCAGACAGACTGATTCCAAACTCCCCCAATGCATCTAAAATAGGATCAACTCACCTTGGCTAAAACAATGAAAACAAAGAAACTGGCATAAACACATTTACATACAGCTCCAGAAAAAATTAAGAGACCACTGCACCTTTTTCTTTCTTTTCCAAAAATGTTGAAAAGTAAGGTTTTGAGTGAGGAACAGAAGGGTTAAAATTAAGAGACCACTGCAAATTTAATGCTTCTGTGCCTCACTTTCAACCTTCCTTTTTGACTTTTTTAGAAAGGAAATATTTTTTTTTCTGGAGCTCTGAAGGGTTAAGGAATTATAGCTCTTTAATATGAAGCCCCCTCTTTTTCAAGGTACCAAATGTAATTGGACAATTGACTGAAAAGCTGTTTCATGGACAGGAGTGGGCTATTCCTTTTTTATTTCTTCATCAATTAAGCAGGTAAAAGGTCTGGAGTTGATTCCAGGTGTGGCATTCACATTTGGAAGCTGTTACTGTGAACCCACAACATGAAATCAAAGTAGCTCTCAATGCAAATGAAACGCCGTCCTTAGGCTGCACAAAAAAAACAATCCATCAGAGAGATAGCAGGAACATTAGGAGTGGCCAAATCAACAGTTTGGTACATTCTGAGACAAAAAGGATGAACTGGTGAGCTCTGCAACCCAAAAAGGCCTGGACGTCCACGGAAAACAACAGTGGTGGATGATTGTAGGATCCTTTCCATGGTAAAGAAAAACTCCTTCACAACATCCAGCCAAGAATAGAGATATTTATATGTATAGGGATACATATAAATATCCTATGTATAGGGATATTTTGTCTGCTCAGATTCAGCCAAATTCAGCAAAGTTGATTGGACGGGGCTTCACAGATGGACAATGACCCAAAACATACTGTGAAAGCAACCCGGGATTTTTTTAAGGCAAAGAAGTGGAATACTCTGCAATGGCTGAGTCAATCACATGATCTCAACCCGATCGAGCATGCATTTCACTTGCTGAAGACAAAACCTATGGCAGAAAGACCCACAAACAAACAACAACTGAAGACAGCTGCAGTAAAGGCCTTGCAAAGCATCACAAAGGAGGAAACCCAGCGTTTGGTGATGTCCATGCGTTCCAAACTTCAAGCACTAATTGCCTGCAAAGGATTCTCTACAAAGTATTAACTGAAATAAGGGGACTGTGTATGAAAACGGTTGCAATTCCTAAATGTTTCATACAATAATTTTGTTGAACCCCTTGAATTGAAGCTGGAAGTCTGCACTGCAATTGCATCTCGGTTGTTTCATTTCAAATCCATTGTGGTGGCGTAAAAGAGCCAAAATTCTGAATATTGTGTCAGTGTCCAAATATTTCTGGACCTAACTGTACATGTCTACCTCCTCGACCTCATTGCTGCCATCCCTGCACATGCTACCTTACTCCTTCAATTTGCCTCGATTGCACATTTAGAATGATATTTAGAATTGCCATTTGTACCAGCACAACTTTATCCCACTTGTAACATACATTATACATAATACTTGTAAATTCTCTGCCCTATTTTTTCAGGGGCGGCACCCCTAGACCCCCTGGCAGATTTCCTCCCTCCCAGTGTTGACTCCATGGGTATGGCCTTGGTTTAATATATCCGTTGACTTGTCTAGTTGCAAAGCATATTTTTCGCCCTTCACTCGTTTAATATGCTGACACTATATCAGAAGCAATGTCATTAATTCGCCTAGCAACAGTGTCATTAGATAGTGGGTTTGTGTCAAGCTCACGGGCAACTTTGACCACATAGCTCTGCCTCATTTCGGTGGAAAAAACATGTTGATTTATCAACATGAGAGGGATGCTTGGTTTGCAAATGTCTTCACTTTCACTGGCTATAAACTTTCATGCGCAAGAACCTCTGAGCAAAGAACGCATTGGGGATGATGGACATTGATAATGGTAAAGCAAGTGAGTCCAAACAGTATGAATTCTTCTTGATATTTTTGACGTTTGAGTGGCTTATCAGGCTGGTGGGCCTTACCCTTGCGTTTCTCATTTCCCGTAGGCTTATTTTCACTGGAAGTTAATTGCTTTTCTGAGGGAATGCTTTCATCAGCTGTTTGAGAGAGACTGTTGACATGTAATGTCTTCTCGTTTTGTAGAGCTATGGATTGTCAACCGATAGTGCGTTGTAGACGATGTATATTTGCTAGCTAACTAAAAGCGTGCTCACAACAAGAACTGTTTAAGTGTGTCGCCATTGTTGCTCTGTTAACCTGCGCAACAGTATATCAGTTATCGTTCTGTGACATGACGTAAATTAAAAAATATTACAATTGTACATATTTAGCCTATTCTAGTTTTATTCCCCCTTATATATAGTATAGCATTTTTCAGGTTTATTAAAAATAGCACTTTTTAATTGTAATGTATTTATTTTAGAAATCATCTTGTGACCCCCACGGGTTTGCGACTCCCACATTGAGAACCACTGCTCTAACTAGGCTATCTTGTGCCCCTAAATGGGAGCACGTCCTCATGGGTAAGATTAGACCGTTTAGGATGAATTTTTTTATTTTTTACAACAACGTAATACTTTAGTCTTGGCACTAGGCTCTGCTCCAACAGAGCATGCGTCAAGGTAAGATAGTATGTTGTACCAATTTCCCTGCGGGAAGGAAAAATATAACAGATGGAGGTTGGGTAGTGGCTATGTACAAGACAATGCTACTGTTCCAGTGTGAGGCAGCAGAGAATGTGGGAGTGATGTGGATGCTTGAATTCTTCATATCAGGGTAGGAGGTGCATGTAGAATATGACTGCTGAGACATCAGCTGATACCCCACAGATGCCAAAACTCAGCTATCTGTCTGAACCTGCTGTGTTTGATTTAAGCCAACACTTGACTTTGAACCAATGTGTCAGTAAAACACTCATGTCAACACTCATTTGACCTTCAAATTATTTTTAGGCTTACTTTATAATGCTCTGCAGACAACATCTAATACGTTACTTTTGGCCAATTTGAGTCTTTTTGTATTGGAGGTCTTCTCAAGAAGACAATATTTCCAAGATGTTTTCTTTGTCATTGTCTGATGTTCGGGGCCTTGAATGTGAGAATATTTAGAAATATGTGATCTGTCAGTTTCAGTATGTTTACATCACTTTTCATCCTCTGCTGAATCTCACAGAATGCCGTTGACGGAATGGCCATATTACATATTTTTTGCAATCAGAATAATAATGAATAGTTTTCTTTCAATTTTTGTCCCTCCAAAACTAATAATACATCTGATGTATTTATCTCCTGTTTAAATTTAAAAAAAAAGCTCAATAAAAATGTATTTTTAACTTTAAAAAAAAAGCTAAATAAAAATGTATTTTGATCACTACCACTAAAAACGGTTGCTCTGGTAGATACTTCACAGTCCCCACGAAAACTGTAGCATATGCACCATAAATCTTGAACTAGCCAATATACTGTAGGCACCTTACAGGGGTGGAATACTGCCCTTAGTGTTACCCATTTATACACTGAAAATACAGAAGGAATTGTTTTGCTTCTTTAATCCAATGATATTAAACTTAGCCATCAGTGCCCCCTCAACAGAAATAGCCACATGACGGCCTAGGGCTACATGTCACAGATTTCTCTTCTCCTTCTGTTCTTACCCTGCACTTGTCCTGATTTAAACCCAAGATGGATTGTTACGTCTGCTGACCATCAATTCACGCCCTCAGCGATTACGTCCAATCGGAGGCAAAGTGCACAGCAGCTGCTGATCAATCAGAGCCCTTGGTGGATCCACGGGGGTCCTGACAAGACAATGCCTAGTTTGTCCACTCCACAGCCTGTCTCAGCCCTGCTCCGCATAAATAACGACAGCTACATCATTAGGGACCTTATTTATCAGGGGCCTCCTAAATGAATCCTCTTTATCGGGCCTTCTTTCATCCCCCATTACATTTTATGCACAAGTCCCACAGGATGAAGATCCTGCATGGCAGTGAAGTTCAGCTGAAGGGGAAAGTGTGCATTGACACCTAATGTCAGATGCTCAGATTTTGGATTCAATTCTTTTTCAGATTTTCTAACTAAAAAAAAAACATTCTTTCAAACCTTCCTGTGTCCACACCGCACCAAGAGTGGGACAGTGACGAGGATTCTTTGAATATTACATATATTCATAGTCTCAGTGCTATTAGTCTAAGGCCATTTTACATGTCCACACACCTTTACCACTCTTTCTATTTCTGTAATCCCCCAACCTCTAAATCAGACACATACACATCACAGACTTAATTTGAATACTCACTTTGATAGCAATGTCTATTTGATATATGGTAAGGAAGGTCCCATGTCCTTGTAGGAAGATGGGAGGATTGAAGATATTTCTCCCAATGACATTTATAGGAGATACAGAGGAAGGGCAAAATTCTAGTACATGGCACCATTTATTTGCCTAATCCCAAATGGAGCTGTAAACCCTATACCATATCCACTTGTGGAAATCAGAGAGGATTTGATTTGCATAAAGAACATGGTGAATCTTACACCTAGCCTATTCAAGGTGGAGCTATTAGCAGACTACTTACACTTACACAACATTCTCAGACCTCTACAAGTGCATAGGGCTAAAGGGAACAATTTGGCATATGATATTCAGTACCAATAAAAAGTTTGGAAACACCTACTCATTCAAGGATATTGCTTTAGTTTTAATATTTTCCACATTGTAGAATAATAGTAAATACATGAAAACTATGAAATAACGCATATGCATTTAGCAACCAAAAAAGTGTTAAACAGATGAAAATAAATTTCCTATTGTAGATTCTTCAAAATAGCCACCCTTTGCCTTGATGACTGCTTTGCACACTCTTTGCATTCTCTCAACCATGAAGTAGTCATCTGGAATGCATTTGAGCAAATCAGTTGTGTTGTGACAAGGTAGGGTTAGTATACAGAAGACCATCATTGGGTCTTTACTGCAGTAATCCATATTATGGCAAGAACAGCTAAAATAAGCAGAGAAATGACAGTCCATTACTTTCAAGACATGAAGGTCAGTCAATTTGGAAAATGTAATGTAATGGAAATGTAATGGAAATGTCAAGATCTTTGTGCTGTTGCAAAAAGCCCGGTGATGAAACTGGATCTCATGAGGCTCACCACAGGAAAGGAAGGCCCAGAGTTACCTCTGCTGCAGAGGATATACTCATTAGAGTTACCAGCCTCAGAAATCAGCAATTAATGGCACCTCAGATTGCAGCCCAAATAAATGCTTTACAGGGTTCAAGTAACAAACACATCTCAACATCAACTGTTCAGAGGAGACTAAGTGAATTAGGCTTTCATGGTGAATTACTGCAAAGAAACCACAACTGAAGGACACCAATAAGAAGAGACAAGAAACACGAGACCAGTGGAAATCTGTCCTTTGGTCTGATTTGAGAAAAAAAATCAGACCAAAGGAGTATCTATTTGCACCCGGGTGAGAACAGCCACACGGCAGCTTATCGGCTATTTACACCCACCCAAAGAAATTATGCAATACGTGACGGATAGCTACGTGCATGACCGGCAGCAGATGCCAAAAGATACTGGTCAGTCGATAGTGGTAGCAGACTCCTTAGCGCAATAGGTAGGGCATCAGTCTCATAATCACTAGATTGTGAGTTTGATCCTTACAGGGAGCATGGCTTTTACTGCATTTCGGTGTACTGTACTTGTTCAATGACAATAAATTAAAAAAAATACAAAAGTTGATAGCTGCGCGCCTCAATGGGTGCAGGTGCCAGAGGAGGATTCAATTAAAAAAGGTAGGCTACATTAAACACAAAATATAACCTTTTCAACAACGTTGTGTTTTCTTGGTCTTTGTATAATTAAACTAAAATGATCCAATGTGCAAACTTCTATGGTTAGCTATGCCCAGCTAATTTAGCAAATGTTTGACGTTAGCCAAGTAATTTAGCCAGCAATGATGAACGCATACAGTAATTTTGCTAACTAGTAGCATTAGTGCTAGCTAGCTAGCTCTAACTGGCTACAGCTGAACATGCTTGGGCAAAATGTGAAAATTTTACATCTCCTGCAGTTAATCGAAATACTATGCTGCGTTGCCATATAGGTATATTAAGTTTTTAACCACCAAAAATAGGGCTAATGGGTCGATTTTAGACTGTAGTAACAGATGTGTCCAATGATGTTAGCTAGATAACGTTAGATGGGGACATTGGGAATGGGGAATTTACATACATATTATCAAAGTTTCAAAGGTGCATTTGATGACCTGAATTTGACTCTATACATTGGTTCTTGTGACATATATGATTAATATTTCCAAGGCTCTGCACAGATATGCATGTTTTGTGCTAGCCGGCCAAGGCCAAAGTGTGAATATAGTGCTTGTGTGCATCATGCAAAAAATGACTCACAACAGGTAGAACTAAAACTAGGTATTCTGGGTGTTTTTTGTATTAGTGACAGGCATCCACAGGCTGTAGTAATAAACCTGAAACTTACAGATGAATGAAGTCATCACCTCACGAAATCATAGGGTGTTTACCATGTAATAGTCAATGTAAATGTAGATCAATGTGAATAGTATTGGGGTGTGATTAGTTTGAGTATTTGCAATCAGGTAGTTGGCTACGGACACATGGGTACAAATTGCCTGCCATTATATACACCTGGGTGTAAATAGATACACGTCCTATTTCCACCCCGGGTGCAAATATCATTGTTGGCTATGGACACCTGGGTAGGGTTGCCACCTTCAATGTGGAAAAATAAGTGACACCTTGCCAGCGGCTCCAAGCCCGGGAGACCCAAAAGATGAGGTTTTGAGTGTCAGACACTTCATTTCCTGCATTCTGGTGAATTTATATGCACTAATTTGTGCTTTTTATGCATCAATTTCAAAGTCCTCTGCTACTCTCAACATGAATGTAATGGAAAAAGAGTAAATAACAGTTGCATCAATAATATTAAATATTAAAACATCAGATCATAGACGTAGGCAAGAAGTTTGGTCTTTCAAAACTCTTTGGAAGAAGCAAGAACCCACCCTCCAGGAAGGATGGGGTAGCCTAGCTTTCTCTGTTGCTGCTCCCATGCTCTGGAATAGTCTCCCATCCCACATTAAGTCCCATTCCACCATTGACAACTTTAAATCAAATTTAAAGACCCACCTTTTTTCTCTTGCTTTTAGTTCAGTCTGAGGTTGTCCCTTGGTTTTGGTCAAGTCCACACTACTTATTTTAACGTCCTCATACTGTTTTAATCCGTTGTTGATTTTATTCAATTTCACTTAACTTATTGTATTACTTTGATTTTGATTTTATCATTTTAGTTGTCTTAAGTGTTTTCCATTTTAGTCTTGCCCTCTATGTATTATATGCACTATTGTATTATATTATGTATTGTTGCCTTTTATGTATTATTCCTTTAATCTTGTATACAGACCCGGCAGCAACGAGGGCACTGTCCCCCAGCATTGCCCCCCACCGAAGGCTTTCCCCCCAAAAAAATTATTTGGGTAGCATTGTTGGCAACGGACACCTGGGTGCAAATAGCTTCTGCCTTAAAAAAATCGTGTCTACCTCTGGAACCTCACTGCTGCTATCCCTGCATTTCAGTTGCACATGCACCTTGCACATTCAGTTAGCCCCTTTGCACATTTAGAATTGCCATCATGCTTGCATTTTTACAGTTGTTACATATGCATGCATACCTCGGGGACCTCATTGCTGCTATCTCCGCATCCCGGTTGCCCGGTTGTGTTTTTCTTTTGACCTGGGTGGCCATGCCCCCCCCCCCCGCCTCTCAGGGACCTTGTTGCACTACTCCTTTGTACTACTCTGACACTGCCTTGCAAAGTCTGACAATGTACGTTTTAAGTTGTTACAGGTACATGTCTATCTCGGAAACCTCACTGCTGCTATCTCTGCATCCCGGCTGTACATGCTACCTTACTCCTTCAATTTGCCTCAGTTGCAAATCTAGAATGCCATTTAGAATTGCCATTTGTACTCGCACAACTATTATCCCATTTGTAACATACAATATACTTAATACATGTAAATGTTCTGCCCTCCTCTATTTGCCTTAACTGCACATTTAGTATTGCCATTTGTACTTCATTTGCCTTCTATGCACATCTATACATTCCACTTGTAATATACATATACTTCATACTTGTAAATTGTCTGCCCTCTTCTATTTGCACTTATGGTTAGATAATAACTGCATTTCGTTGTACTGTACTTATACTTGTTCAATGACAATAAAGTAGAATCTAATCTAAAATTCTGTGATTTATTTGGAATCGAGACATACTCAACCAGCATGGTTACCACAGCATTCTCCAGTGATACGCCATCCCATCTAGTTTGCGTTTAGTGGGACTATCATCTGTTTTCAACAGGACAATGAACCCAAACACACCTGCAGGCTGTTTAAGAGCTATCTGACCAAGAAGGCGAGTGATGGAGTGCTGCATCAGATGACCTGGCCTCCACAATCACCCGACCTCAACCCAGTGAGATAGTTTGGGATAGGTTGAACCGCAAAATGAAGAAAAAGCAACCAACAATTGCTCAGCATATGTGGGAAATCTGAAAGACTGTTGGAAAAGCATTTCAGGTGACTACCTCATGGAGCTGGTTGAGATAATGCCAAGTGTGCAAAGCTGTCATCAAACCAAAGGGTGGCTAATTTGAAGAATCTAAAATATAAATGTATCTTAATTTGTTTAAGACTTTTTTGGTTGTTACACTTTTCCTTATGTGTTATTTCATAGTCTTCAGTGTTATTCTACAATGTGAAATTTTTTTAAAATAAAGAAATACCTTTAAATGAGCTAGTGTGTCCAAACATTTCACTGGTACTGTATATATACAACCCCGTTACCAAAAACGTTGGGATGCTGTGTAAAATGCAAATAAAAACAGAATGCAATAATTTGCAGATTATTTAATCCTTATGTTGAATTGAAGATAGTACAAAGACAACATATCAAATGTTGAACCAGAGAAATGTTATTGATTTTGGAAAAATATATGCCCATTTTGAATTTGATGTCAGCAACGTTTCAAAATGTTTGACTGGGGCATGTTTATTACTGTGTTGCATCTCCTCTTTTTTAACAATTACAGTAGTTTTGAAAGTGAAATGTTTTCTCATTCTTGCTTGTTATAGGATTTCAGCTGCTCAGCAATTCGGGGTATCCTTTGTCGTATATTTAGTTTCATAATGCACCAAATGTTTTCAATGGGTGATCAGTCAAGACTGTAGCCAGGCCAGTTTAGCACCCGGACTCTTTTACAGAGCCATGCAGTTGTAGTTCGTGCAGGATGTGCTTTGGCATTGTCTTGCTGAAATAAGCAAGGCCTACCCTGAAAATGATGTCTGTATTGCAGCATATGTTGCTCCAAAACCAATATATATTTCCATTGAGAAAGGTCGCACTAACAATGTAGTTTTTGTTATTATTGTTTTTATTTTTGTTTATGCTGCACTGTCGCTCATACAGTATGATCGACAAGCACTTCTGGATATTCGATCATCATTGAACACAAACTTTTACACTACACACCAGAGCGACTGCTGCAATTCTTCTGTTCTGCCACCCATCTGTTTACCAATACGCCAAATGAAGAGAAAGACAAGGGGTAAACGAACCAATGTCCTATGCAGATCTCGGACGAGATACTGCAATCCGCCATTACCAACCATTCTACTTGCAAATTTTCAATCCCTGGACAATAAAATGGATGAGTTACACGCACGGATTATCTTTCAACGGGATATTGCAAACTGCTGTGGGTTAGCATTCGTGGAATCATGGTTGGATCCTACGGTGCCAGACTCATGCATCACCCCTGCTGGCTTTTCTATCTACCGGCAGGACAGAACGTCAGAGTAAGGTAAAAGTAAGGGCGGAGGGGTCTGCATTACGGTTAACTCTCGCTGGGGAACTGATGTTGCGGTGCTATCTAAACACTGTTCACCAGATCTGGAGCTTCTGTCTGTAAAGATACGACCCTTCTACCTTCCGGCGGAATTCAGCTCAGCTGTTATCACAGCAGTCTATATACCCCCGCAGGTGGATAAAATGCATGACCTGGAAGTCCTATATGGAGTAATAAATGGAAATGCAAATCCTCTGCACTGACCCTGAGCACCGGAGCCCCGCAGGGCTGCGTACTCAGTCCCCTCCTGTACTCCCTTTTCACGCATGACTGCGTGGTCACATACAGCTCCAACATCATCCTCACATTCGCTGGGTTTCATCTTCAACAACGATGAGATCGCTTACAGAGAAGAGGTAAAGAACCTGGCTTACATGGTGCCAGGACAATAACCTCTCTCTCAATGTCAGTAAAGCCGTGTTTCCACTGCAGGAACTATACCCAGGAACTAGGAACCTTTCGAGGAACTCACTGCGTTTCCACCGCAGGAACCAGGGTCTAGAACCAGGAACTACATTTTACCTCCAAAACAGTACCTGCTCGGGAGGTAGGACTTTCCTAGAGTATCAGAACTTTTGGGGTGGGGCTTGTGGTGCTGAACATTTTAGATTGGTCGAGTAGTAGTAGAGTTTACTCGCATAAGTTTTCAACCGCCATTTTTAAATGTCTGCAACCGTCCTCAGCATAATAAAGGACTTAATTGTGCTTACAAACAGAATAACCTTTTTATGCAGAATATAAATCGAACGACAGATGGACCGACGACAAAGTCCAGGCCTTTTTGTGTTTACGCTGAGGACCAAATACAGCGGGAATTGGAAACGGCAATCCATAATAATGTGTTCATGAAAATTCCCTGCTAGTTACGTGAGCTGAACATTTTCACACCGGGAAACATTGGCGGGAGAACCTTAAAAAATGAAAACAAGATTACAAGAAGATCGAGGATCACAGTAACAGAAGCGGTTCTGACCGGCTGAGGAAATAGTTTGACCGTATACATGCGTTGCTGGGTCACAGGTTGGCCTTCTATGGCGCTGCGGCAACGAATGACTCGGAAAAACACGACGCATTCTGTAGTACTCGCATTTCTGAAACACACTCAAAATGGTGCCAATAATATGTTGATGTAGTTTACAATAACATTACTCCCAATTGTGATTTACTTAAGCGTATATAGGCCTACTAAAAAAATCTTACCATTCTTGTTTTTTGTGCGCGATGGCGCAAATCCGTCTCATCAGTCATCTCATGGTCAATCTCCGCGATAACTCGTAAAATCTGTTCACTTTATTTGTATTGCAACTGGACTAGCATTTCAGGGATTTTTAATCCGCTTTGCTACTACTGCTCGTCCCTTCCACCGTTGACTCAATGACCACATTTGCAAACCAATAAATCATGATCAACAGCAACACAACTTGAATCTCCTCCCTGGTTATTGTGATGTTGCAATGTCGCATAAATGATAAAGATGCCTGTCTGTCGCTTTGTATAGCGTATGGTGCATACGTCAGCGGACTAATTTGCCTAATCTTCGCGGGTCTTCAGCCTGCAGTGGAAACGCAGACAACAATGGGCTGAAGGAACCCTTTAGTTCCTTGAATAGCAGTTCCTGGGACTCAAAGTTCCGGGTACTTTATGGTGGAAACGCGGTTTAAGATTAAAGAGATGACCGTGGACTTCAGGAAGCGGCGGGGGGGGGGGTCATGCCCCGATACACATTGATGGCGCTGAAGTGGAGAGAGTCTCCAAATTCAAGTTTCTCGGTGTGTTCATCAAAGATGACCTCACTTGGTCCAGACAAATGAACTTAGCTGTGAAAACTACCCAAAAACGACTATACTTCCTGAGGAGACTCACGAAATTTGGCATGTCTGTAAAAACTCTAACCAACTTCTACAGGTGCACCACTGAAAGCATCCTCTCAGGCTGCATTACTGCCTTGTACGGCAGCTGCTCCGTTGTAGCCCGCAATTCCCTCCAGAGGGTGGTAAAGTCTGTGGAGCGCATCATCGGCTGCCATCTCCCCTCCGTGCAAAGCATCTACCATACACAATGCCTGAGGAAAGCACGGATCATCAAAGATCACAGCCACCCAGGCTATGGTCTGTTCACATTGCTGCCGTCTGGTAGATGCTACCGGAACATCGGAGCACGCATTTCCAGACTCAAAAACAGTATTTTTCCTCAGGCCATAAGGCTCCTCAACCAGCAATACTGATTCATGATCATACTGATCACACATTAACTTTCCAGATGCTCTGATGTCCTTTCAGGTACTTTTAATGGGCATTAGAATATTCCTTTGCATGCACCATTCATAAGCATATTACACTCATATGTATCTATACTACTCAATGCTTCTACCATACTGTTTATACTCCCCATCCTACTCTTTCAAAATTGATGCTAGTTTACATTTTTGCCTGACTGCGTAAGCGGAGCATGCCAAGAAGAGCGAATGTCTCTTACTGAGTGAGTGAGTGAGTGAGTGAGTGACTGACAGATTGCCCCTTAAATTGCGTAGTGGTTAGAGACGTGAACCTGCAACCAATAGGTCCCGCGTTTGACTCTCATCACAGTCAAAGCACAACCTTCAGTAGCTGTGTTATAGTAAGCCTAAAATAAACCTGTTCACGATTATATTGCAACTATTTCTGGTGGATTTTCAAAGGACGCATCCGTGCATGCTTTTTGGGTCAGGATAGACAAACACTTTGCTGGCTACAACTTTCATTAGCTACGTTATAGTAAGCCTAACATAAAACTGTTCATGGTTATATGACGACTATTTCTGGTGGATTTTCGAAGTACGCATCCGTGCATCCTTTTTAGGTCAGGATAGACAAAAACTTAGCTGGCTACAAACTTCAGTAGCTATGTTATAGTAAGCTTAAAATAAAATTTTCACTTTAAGAACAAGTTAGTTAGCGTCACCTATATTGATAGTTATTAGTTATTGTATCAATATCACTCACGAATGAAAGAAAAACTAGTAAGCCTATTACTGGCAAATAAGCTGTTAAAACATTTAGCACTGCAGTGGAGTGGTTAAAGACACAGCCACTCACATGGGTGACCCAGGTTCGAATCCAGTAAGGGCAACAACATTTATCGCATTTAATTGCGGGCCGGCTGAACAAGGCTTGTCTGGTTCCTTTTCTGGTTTATGTATATTACTGCCATATTTGCCATATCTAAAATATTCAATAGTACTACCAATATTGTTGCTAGTTTACAGTACTCTTTCTAAACTGCTGCTATGTACAGTGTTATGTATTATTATTATGTATTATTATTGTGTATGTATTATTGCTTTATATATATATTATATATTATATATATATATTTTTATATATATATTTTTACTGTGTAAATTTTTCTTCTTAAATAGTCACTATGTAGTTGTAGTGTGCTATGCCACAATTCATAAGCTTACACTCACACTACACACTTACACTCATATGTATCTATAATATTCAAAAATTCTACCAATTGCTGCTAGTTTAAACTGTTATGTATATTACTGCCATACTTGCCATATCTAAATGTTCAATAATACTACCCAGATTGCTGCTATATCAATAATACTACCCAGATTGCTGCAAGTTTACAGTACTCTTTTTTTTTAAACTGCTGCTAGTGTACAGTGTTGTCGCTTTATTTCATTATTATTTTTTGTATGGCTATATTTTTGCTTATATACTCTTCTTAACTCTCACTACGTAGTTGTCGGGTGCCATGTCACAAGAATTTAATTGTGCAGGATGACGCTGTGTTGTTCGGTGCATCTGACAAATAAACCTTGAAACCTTCAAACATTGTTCAGCATTGTTCAACTGACCACAGGACAGTTTTCCAATTTGTCTCAGTTCATATTAAATGAGCTCGGACCCAGAGGAGGTGGAAGCGTTTCTGGATCTTGTTTATATATGGTTTCTTCTTTGCATGGTAGAGTATTAACTTGCATTTGTGTTTGCAGCAATGTACTGTGTTCACAGACAATGGTTTTCCGAAGTGTTCCTAAGCCCTTGCAGTGATGTTCGCTACAGAATCGTGTCTGTTTTTAATGGAGTGCCGCCTGAGGGCCCGAAGATCGCAATCATCTAATATTGGTTTTCAGGATAGTCACTGGCTTGTTGTTGTCTCTCTGTTGCGCACTTGTGCAATTGGCCTGTACTCTGCTGGCTATGCTCGGCCCTCATTCAGGGCGGTTGCGGTTGGCGGGTGTCACTTTGGTTGATGCTTGGCAATGTGGGTGGATTGCTTTCCTGCCTGTTGGGCCCTGTCCGGGGCCTCCCCCGGATAGGGCCACAGTGTCACCGGACCCCCCTGTCTCAGCCCAAAGGTCTTACGCTGCTATATTATTGTGCTGGGGAGTAGGGTCAGTTCTCCTTCTTCACTATAAGTCCTTGTAGATCTAAGGAATGCATTTTCTAAATTTTTCCTGTCTCCTGCCGTTTTAAACTTAGGAGGACATGAGGTCCTGGCCCACACCTGAGGAGTACCAGGCTTGAAAGACCCGTTGCTGTCCCAGTCCAAAGTCCTCCTGGTTGTGTTGCAGATCAAGACGATACCTGACGATTTCAGCTACCACTGTGCTGACACCTTCCCCTCCCCGTGTTGTCCCTGTCCTTGTCCATCTGGTCATGCTTCCGACCTGGACTAAGTTTAAATAGACTCTGGACTCAGCCCACGTGCACTTATTAATTATTACAATTGTACTCTTAATATGTTCACCCGGTACAGCCAGAAGAGGACTGGTCACCCGTCTGAGCCTGGGTCCTCTCTAGGTTTCTTCCTAAATTTCGGCCTTCTAAGGGAGTTTTTCCTAGCCACTGAAATTCAACACTACTGTTGTTTGCTCCTTGGGGTTTTAAGGCCGAGTGTTTTGTAAAAGCACTTTGTGACAACTGCTGATGTAAAAAGGGCTTTATAAATAAATTTGATTGATTGATTGATTGATTCCTTGGTCCCGGAGATTTCTCCGGATTCTTTAAATCTTTTAATAATATTATCCACCATTGATTATGAGATCCCCAAGCTCATTGCAATTTTACATTGAGAAACGTTGTTCTTAAATTGTTGCACTATTTACTTGTGCAGTCTTTCACAGAGTGGTGAACTCCTCCCCATCTTTACTTCTGAAAGACTCATCCTCTCTGGGATGCTCTTTTTATATCCAATCATGTTACTGATCTATTCCCAAATAACCTAATTAGTTGTGAGATGTTCCACTATGTTCTTTTTTTGTATTACACAACTTTTCCAGTCTTTTGTTTCCCCCTTCCCAGCTTTTTTGAAACGTGTTGCTGGCATCAAATTCAAAGTGGGCATATATTTTTCAAGGAACAATAATGTTTTTCAGTTTCAACATTTAATATGTTGTCTTTGTCTTTGTTATGATTTGAAATGGTTTGATTATCTATTAAAATACCTGGTGTGCAAAAATTATTTTAATCCTCCTTTTGTATGCAATACACAATGAATCATTATTACTACCCCATCATCCTTAATGCTGTTTGGAATTAATGTGATAGAATTTATTGTGCTGTCCTAGAGTATCCAAGTGAATATAGAGTTCACTATTCAATCTACCATGTTACACTCTGGCCTATGTTCCTTGGCCTCGGTTTGAAGGTTAAACAAATCCTCCACATATACCACAGCTGTGGCTCCACTGACACAGAATGACCCTATAACTAGATTGCCTCAGAGTTTATTAGTATTTATTATGGTCTCTATTAGCAGCTGCCAAAGCTTCTCTTACTTGGGTCCACACAGAGATAAAAAATTTGCATATCCACCATTGACCAAAAACAAAAACATTGTGCAAAAGACAGTCTATATTACAGTAGAAAATAATATTACATTGCTGATTGGAACTATGTTTGGATGTGTGTTGTTGAGTGTGTGTGAATCTCTTTACAGTCTCAGTTGTGCCTGGAGGTTTTTGATTCTTATTTGATTTTACTGCTGGAGAGAGTTGTGCTGTGGAAAAGAGGGTAATGTGCTGTGGAAGAGAGGGTTATTTGCTGTGGAAGAGAAGGTTATGTGCGTAGAAGAGGGGGTTATTTGTTTTGGAAGAGTAGGTTATGTGCTGTGGAAGAAATGGTTATGTACTGTGGAAGAGAGGGTTATGCGCTGTGGGAGAGAGGGTTATGTGCTGTGGGAGAGAGGGTTATGTGCTGTGGGAGAGAGGGGCTGTGGGAGAGAGGGTTATGTGCTGTGGGAGAGAGGGGCTGTGGTAGAGAGGGTTATGTGCTGTGGAAGAGAGGGTTATCTGCTGTGGAAGACAGGGTTATATGGTCAAGGCTCTGTATAGTATGTGTCTTTGCTAGCCTGTTTATGATTGGGGGACTGTGAAGAGACAGGTGGCATGTCTAGTCCACCTAGTGAGGAATGGATGACTAGTGACGTGGATGCTTCTTTTCCATTCGATAGCAGAAAAGTCATTTTCTGACTTTTCACATTTTAGACTGTGCCCTTGTGTTTACCCAACACTAAATATTACTAGTTCTGCCACTTCATAGCTGTAATAGCTGCAACCAAACGCTTCCTGTAGCTGTTAAAGAGCCTCTCATGTTGCTTTTGAATTTTGACCTTGTCTTCAAAGCTGAACTGCTATAACTCAGGCAGATCTGTGTTGTGTTTGGGTCTGGACATGGACTACTAGGACATTCCAAGACTATAAGCATGGTGGTGGTAGTGTGATGATGACATTCTTACTATGGAATACAGTGTGTGGACTTTGGGAAAGAAATAACAGCACTTAAGGAGTCCAAAAGTAAAATGACATTCGGCAGTAAGTCAGACTTGTTCGTGTGGCAGATCGGGTGCCCTCTGGAGCAGCTTCTTCTTGTTTATACCTGACAGGAGTGGGTCCCAGTGTGGTCATATGCTGCAATAGCCCAACCGTGACGAGGGCAAACAACTTGTGCATTCTTAGATGTTGATCTGCACATCCGTTTCTTCAGAATTTCCTCTATCTTGTCATCCTCTCTTATTCCATTTGTTACTTATGATATGTAGAGTAGGTCAGTAGATGTGTAGTACAAAACATCTCATTGAATCCCATAAAGACTCTGCAAGTGGTAAATAGACTTTCATTAGGGACTGTACATTTTTGTTTTCTTTTTTTATGACTATGCTCTCATTAAAATACCACTGGGAGTAATGTAATTAAAAGGCAGCTTTTGATCAATTTTATTAGAGATCCAATTCATCCATCAGCTGCAGATGATTAAGGCTTTATGGTCTTGTGTGGCTTTGTTGGTATACCTCAACGTTGTGAAGCCTCAGTGTTGTGGGTTCAATTCCCACAAGAAACCAATAAGAAAAAATGTTATGAATATGTATGCAGTCACAACTGTAAGTCATTCTGGTTAGGAGCATCTGCCTAGAAACTCAGGTAATTGTTGCAAATGTCATTATGTCTGTCATTTTTCATGTGACTGGACAATAGACACAGTTTGTAGTCGTTACTGGTCAGGAAAGGATGCAATCAAACTAAGAGGAAGTTTATATTACCTAATTGTAATATTCTGTCATAAACAGCTTGTCATTGTGTATTCCTGATTATATACAATGCAATACTAATTCAGTGCTGATTACCTTTATAGTACACATCTGATAATCTTGTTATGTCAATTATGTGTAAAAGACCATTCTTGGTGTGATGTCCCACTATGTCAATCAGAAGGTTCTGTTCCATTTTTCTTGTGTGCAAGCACTGGGCAATACAAAATGAAGAAATGAGCCATGTGCTTTTAACTTAATGACTTAATCCTATGTGGCGTGAACGCGCCCACACCCCTCAAATCAGCATTGCACCAACGCCCCTGACAGAAAATGCTGGTAACTTCACTGTGTAGTAGTCGGGTGCCATGTCACAAGAATTTCATTGTGCAGGATGTCGCTGTTTTGTTCGGTGCATTTGACAAATAAACCTTTGAAAATTGAAGATCTCTGGCACCCATGCCTCTCTAACCTCCACCGGTAGGCCGCCCCAGAGGTGACGCTGCCTCCCCAAAATGGAGGATTGATTACTGGTTTAGATTTCCCCCTCACCTCCTCCATGTGCATTCCTGTTTTTCCGTTCTCTGTGTCTCTCCCCTTTACACAAATTAAATGTTATCACTTGCAGGGCCCTTAAGTGTGGCAGCGAGTCTAACTCGCCCACTTGCAGTACAGCTGTGTTTGAGTTCTCACTTTCAACTAACTTGGGCTGGGCTGAGCCTGGACTCTATTGAATTTATTCAGACCGGAATAGAGCCTGTGTTCTATTGTACAGTGGATATAAAAAATCTACACACCCCTGTTAA